>CAJNIZ010032890.1:54577-68411 GCA_905231905.1 Symbiodinium pilosum | reverse complement strand
GGGATAGTATAGGGGACTACTATAGGGGTTACTAAGAGGGATACTAGGAGTTTAGACTATAGCTCATATAACTTGTATGAAGGTCTAGGAGTGATTCTTTTGCATTTAGGGCTGGGTAGGGGCACAAACCTAAATACTACTTCTTAGCAGGTAGCGTCCTTTAGCTATTCTGATAATTAGTATTCGTTTTATGAAGAACAGGGATGTTGCGTAATGTACCTACCTGGCAAGTCAAATCCTTGTATCATCTTAGTTACGCTTTCACTGCACTTTCAATTTGATTCTGCTTTATGCTAACCTTAAGCCTTCAACCCGGAGCCCTAAACTCTATACCGTCAACCGTAAACTCTCAACTTTCAGTTGCAAAGTCGAAGCCTAAGCTTTAAATCGTAAACTCTGAACCGTAGGTGTAGGCTGCTTGCCAAGCCAAAGGTGCCAAGAGCCCGCGTGAAGCGCTCCAAGCGTCAACGGTCAGGGCCAGTTTGATATCTTCGCTTGGGAAGCTTTGTACCTGGAGCCGCAGGTTTGGTGTGTGGGGTTCAGGGTCTAGGGGGAGGCCTTTGTAGGGAATTGGGGACGGGACTGCAGGGATTAGCAATGGGGATTATGCAGGGCTCCATATAGCGGCTAAGAGCGACAGCTAACAATATCCATTCCACAGAAAGCAAAGCACGGGATAGTAAAAGTATGCCACATCTGTTTTGAAAGTTTTGTTTAAGTAAAGCCGGTGTCGATATGTTTTTTCCCACCTAGTGCACGCTAGATAATAGGAGTTAATGTGTCATTGAGTCATCCGCGAGCACTGAGTAACAAAGAAAGCTTCCTAATGGCGTTTTTTTTTCCAGCAGTCTTGTTAGGAGGTTAGTAAGAATCTCATCTCAAGCAAACAGCACAAGACGAGCCCAGTCCTCAAAGCTACTTTGCTGTTTATCCCTAGGGCTCCCAGTTACCTAAATAGTAGGTTACTGGGCTATGTAACTATAGGGTATATAAAGCCCAGTTCCCATTGTTTAGGTAGCTGGAGCCCTAGGGTATGCCATGGAGCCTAGACCTGATGTTGCGTGAAGGAGATGTCGTATCTAAGCTCCAAACCTCACGACCGAAACCTGCTCCATGGCCTCGACTCGCCATACCTTAGGTCTGCACATCAATCCCCGAAGCAAGGAATGAGGAACGCGGCTTGGGCGGTGCAAGATTCCCAGCGTGCGAAGCCGTGACTGCAAGATTCCGCAGGAGGCCGGAGAACCTCATTCTCAAAGACGACTACCTCCAGTGATTCCCAACGAAGCAGGCATGAAGAGCACTCCGAACCTGAACGGAAATGGCCTCAAGGTGAAAGAGGCCATGGCGTATTCTGAGGATCCTCTGGGAAAGATCCTACTCTCCAGTGCTAAACTTATGGACTTCTACCCGGCGAGGCTCATGTTTTTGGTCAAAGCCGCGCGCGGAGACATCAGTTGCCGCCAAGCGGGAGCACCCCACACGGTTTAGGGCTTAGGGTTTAGGGGTTTAGGGTCTAGGGGTTTAGGGTCTAGGGGTTTAGGGTTTAGGGTTTGGGGGAGGAGGGTAACAGAGTTCATTGCCGCTGCGTGGATCCAAAACGAATGCTCCAGTGCAATTACGATTACTTCTCCAAAGTCTTAGATATGATCCTGAATAGCTTAGCTCCACAAAGTGATGTTTCTGTTATTGCAGGCCGGCTTATGGATCGAGAGGGGGGTACCTCCAATAGATCTCAAACTGGCTTTGGTAGTGATGATGGTTCAGCCTTCTACATGTCATGTTCCGATCTGAGAAGCAAAAACCGCGAATCCCAAGCTCTGTAAGCCCGAAATTCTGAAACCCTAAACCCTAAACCCCTAAACCCCTACACCCCTAAACCCTAAACCCTGATATGGCCCGAGGCTTGGGGGCTTCAGAGCTAGAGAGCGATGTTTATCCCAATATAGCCCCTAAATAATCCCCATATGCCCCTATAAAACCCCTGAACCCCTATACATAACCCACTGTAATAATTTCCATCCGCTTGTCCATTATGTCTATATAACCCCCATATGATCCCCAATAGTTTGCGGTTTAGGCTTCAGGGCTCTTGGTCACAGGCTTAGGGACACTAAGTAGACTAAGTCACCTGAACGTCTGACCTAGTGATGGCTGGTTGCTCTCGTTGCTCAAGCTCTCAAGCCGGGGTGAAGTAGCACACCAAGGCAGCAGTAGAGCTCAACACCGTACACGTTGTGATAGAAAAGTGCTTCAGTTTATACCTAAAATTGCCCCTCTAGGTATGACATCACGCCAGTGTTCAGTGTGTAAGAAGACATTGGCACGGTGGCTGACACGTCAAAGCGACTTCGTTACACCAGCATGGAAGATCAAACTGGCCCCACCAAGTAGACTACTGTCGTTTTGAAAGGGCCTGTGTAACTTCGCCTGTTACCCCTGTTACCCCTGTTAGCTTGGAAGCGGGACGCCTGTTACACCTTACATATTGAGGCATCGAGTCTTCAATTACAGCCTTAGAGGTTCAGCACGCCGTCAGCTTGGCTTTAGCTTGCGCAGCCGCGGCACTCGCTGGCTCCAATGGTACTCGGAGCGTCCTAGCTTTCTCCGGCAGCTTCGCATTTTGGGAGACTTGGCTGCTTGATCCTAACTCCTAACCCTAAGCGAGTCGCCCGAAGTCGAGGCATACTTGCGGCTTGAGACTCCCAAGCTCCAAGACTTAAAGAGTTGTCTCGTATTTGGACGCACAAGTCACCAGGGGCTGATTCCCGAATGGGAGCCGTAGTCCACGCAGTGTTTCCTGGAGATGCTAGACATTCAAAAGACTGAGGGCCTGAACCGCGCTGCAAAACCTTGACAAAATTAACATTATGTAAAACAATAAAAACCTCAAGTTTCATCCCGCCCCAAACAGGTTTAAAGTTTGGCATTGGAGGTTTTAGGGGCTGAAGTTTTAGGGAATGTGGGCTGTAGAGTTGGGGGATGTTGGGGGTTCAGTTCAGGGGTTAGAGTTCACTAATATGAATGGTCTGGATGACCCCTCTATACCCGAAAGTACTCTATTCTTAGCGCGAGGGCCCCAAAGACGGGTCCCACATTGTTGAGAAGCGTTGCTTTAGGGTTTCGGAATTAGGGTTTGGTGTTGCGGGCGCTTAATTATATCTGATTCAGAACTATGGGGTAGATGACCGCGCTGGGCTTCAACAATTCCTGCGAATAATCTAGTTGTAACCTGATAGACCTGAGTCTGAGTTAGCTTGGCAATTCGTAAGAGGTCAAGTATTACGGGCTTCTTCCAAGAACGTGTAGATTTTCGGATGTACAGACTTTGGCCGACAACGGGTTGTATCGAGGGGAGTTGTAGCAGCAATGAAGCCCCTAATTCCTAAACCCTGAACTTAGCCTAAACCCAAAAGAATCTAAACCTTAACTTGCATATTCTCATGGCCAGGATTGGCAAGCATGTTTTCAACGTTGCTGAAAATTGCCTGGATGTGAAGTAGGGCTTTTAGTGAGTGTCTAGGGTTCCTCAGGAACATTTGTGGGTTTAGGGTTTAGGGTTTGGTGAGTGTATATATTCACGTGATGTCCAATTTGGGGGACCTCAAACAAAAATAATCAAAAATACAATGGGTCATATGGTCAATGAGAGCATGTTCCCTGTAACTCTACCAGGATTTCCAGACGCCATTCTCCCATCCCTGAACCAAGCCCTAAACCCTAAACCCAATTTAAACTTTGGGGTTTCTAGAAATGTCTACGGGCCTTCGCCCTAAACCCTGAACCCTAAACTTAAAGAGACTCCTCTTATTAGAATATACCCAACCTTAGAATCCCTATGTAACCCCTATAGAACCCCTATGATCCCTATGGTTTCCATTGTCTTCTCCATTAATATACCCAAGGCCATAGGATCCTGGAGGATAGCAGCTCGACATCGGGAAGCTCTCACATGAATCGGGACAGTGACCAGCGAGATGAGAATGTGAAGGACCAGATCAAGCAAGAGATAGTGATGGAGGCCGCGTTTAGGGTTCAGGGTTCAGAGCTTTGTTGCCAAGACCCGGTGTAGGATTCAGTCTTTAGGATTTGGAGGTCAGGGTTTAGGGAAACAAGCCAAAGCCCTAAGACCTAAAACTCTAAACCCCCTACGCCCCTAGACCCCCAAAACTCTAAACCCTAGACCCAAGCCCTAGACCCTGTACTTTGACCGTGTGGCAGACCTTGCCACGCATCTTCTGGGTGATTTCGTCATAGTGGTAGTTCCCTAAAGAAGGGGACCCCAATATAGACCCCATACCACAAGCTTTGTTGTGGGGACCCCCGAAATGGTACCCCTAATTTTGGGAAACCTCCATATACCCCAAACCCTGAACCCACCACCCACATAGGGTATGTGTTGGGGTTCCTTGGCGTCTGCCTAGTGTGCCCAGGCTTCAGCAGTTCAGGGTCATCATCATTGAGGTGGGATTTTAATAGAACGGAAGCTAGCGGTTTAGAGTTTAAGGTTTAGAGTTTAGGCTCTAGGGAGGGTGGGGGAGCGTGCAAACTAGGGAGTATAGAAGAGGATTATATGGAGACTTGGTATAAGGATCCTCCCCTTCGCTGTGTCACGGCATGTGTGGTCCTACGTGGTTTTTGACCCTGAGCCGCCTGAATCGTAGAATTCTCAGGTCTGTATGGGCCCCGCAAACCTAGGCAGGTGCATTTAAAGGCACCCGTGTCATGTAATTTGGCACCCTAAGCCCTAAACCCTAAACCCTATTTCGAGACTCTCGCAGTGTCTGGTCGTAATTGGGGCCTCTCCCCACCTCGCATAGAGTGTGTAGAGTCTCGTTGATGAGCTATGTGCTCGTTGGTCGAACAATGCAACGTGATGCGAGCTATAGTATAGGCGTCTTAAGAGGGTTGATGTAAGGGAGTATACAGGGAGTTTCTATAGGGTTTATGAAGGAGGATACTAGGAGTTTAGACCGTAGCTCATGCAACCCGACACCTTGGGTGCTCGTGGAATCTTCAAGAAGCCTTCATATCAATGTTCAGCCATCCCCCACCTCCAGTTGGAAAATGTTGGAAAAGCAAATTGAAACTATAGGGATTATGAGGTTTATATGGGGTCATATGAGGGTTAGTATGCTATATATATATATACACATATATATTAATGCTCCCCAGAAGAGACCTCATAGTAGGGTTGAGCGGCTTTTAATCTTACACTCCTTCATAAGCAAGGCAAAGCACAGACGGTCATCATAGTTGAATGAAGTATTGGGCTCAGGAATCTTGGCACGACGACAGCCAACGTTATCGCCCCTGCTTTGTTGATATCGCCTAATGAAAAACTGTGCCTGCAGCGCATTTTTTTGCTTGTAGTCCTGTAGTTCTTGGTCTTGGTCGGTTTCAAGTACTGCGGACTTCCAAGTATTCTTTCCAAGGCCTACGTAGCGATCCCAGGCCGTTGTCTGCGATGTCAGCGAAGGATTACAGTGCACCACTGTGTCCAGCCCCGCACTGGGTCAACGTTAAACAAGCTTCAAATAGGTTTTTCTCTGCCTAGTGGGCGCAGGTTGAGAACCAAGTAGAGCCTAAAGTAAACCCAGCCTCAGCCCAAATCAGCGGTTGCAAGCAGGCGGAGGGGCTCTGGGCGAAGCCTGTCGACTACGATGGGGTTTGCGGCCGCCTGCCGCAAAGCTCTATTTTCGTAGTTTGGGGAGGTATTGCGTAAAGTATCCGCATGTTTTCGGGTATATGCTTAGTTTGATCTCCTGGGAATCTGCAACTTCATTTGTTACAGACACGTTGCAAGTCCAGCTTAGGCGATCACAGACCCAAGCGGCGACGCAAACGCTTGATCCGGACAAGCCCCGAGGAAGCGAACTCCTTGGAGTCGCAAGAGCCAAGTGGTGTATCGTGCCATGGAGGCGAGCAGGGCTGCGCTGCAGAGGCCCCGCAAGACCACGCCCATGGACAAGAAGCTCGGGTGGGCCAGGCAGCTTACAAGCGATTCCGCAGCCTGGAACGCCAGAGCGGCGTGCAAGGCATCTCCTGGGAACGCTGCTTATTCCGCTGGAAGCTCTCTGTGCAGCGGCTCAGGAAGCGACACAACATCCACTTCCCCATCTGCAAATTCCTGCAGCATGGCCTTGGCGAGGAGGAGGCCGTGGCGGCCGCGTTGTGCGAAGCCAAGGCCCAGCGGGAGAAACTCATAAGCACAGGTATCCTCAAGCCACCGAAGGCCGATCACGGCAAGCACTCCACGGTGAGGGGAGTGTGGTTTAACCAACGTAGCCAGAAGTGGGAGGTGGAGTTAAGCCATCCCATCACCAAGAAGAGGGTTCGGCGCCGCAGCTTCGCAGCACAGGAGGAGGCTGAGGCCACGGCGCGAGAGCTGGCCAAGGAACTCGGCATCAAGGAAGTTGAGGGCATTGTGTTGCCGGTGAAGCAGTTCTGTGAGCTGAAGCACTTTGAGCCGCTCGGGCCGGAGGAGGGAGTCAAGTGGAGGTTCGGGGAGCAGTGCTGGCATGCCTTCTGTAAAGTTGGAGGCAAGACCAGGAACATGAGGTCTCGCCCCAAGGACTTCTCGGAGACGGAGGTGGAGAAAGCCTGGAAGCAGGCCCTGGCTTGGCGGAAGCAGCAAGAGAAGGAGCGAGACCAGGCCAAGGCCGAGAAGAGCTGAGGAGAGCTCCGCAGTGCATCGCCGTGCCAGACATCTCGGTTGAGCGCTGGGGCCATTGCGGCCACTTGGCCACCCAGTCGGGGGAAGCTGCCAAGGAACAGCAACGCTGATCATGGCAGTGCGAAGCAAAAATCCACTGGAGCACAGGGTCTCTGCAAAAAAGATCACGTTGCAACTTGCCTTTGGGTTGGCTTGCATCTAATTATTTCCCTCATACATGCCTGGCAGTGGCAAGATCCATACTTTTTGGATTCTCCTAACCACCCCTACCCCGCCAAGGTTCCCCGTAGTCAGCCTTCGATAACCCTGAGTAAGCCACATCTCACCTTTGGGTGGCTAGGAATGCAGGAATGGATCCTTATATCAGTCCCTATCCACCCTATACTGAAACGACCCGTATACAATCGGAGGTTCTTATTGTAAAGCGTTGTGCTTGTAATAAAGGTCCTATAGTTAGCTGACTGTTCCAGGTGGGGGCAGTATCCAACTTATACTATCGCAGGATCTTGAAAGGAGCCTCCTCCCCCAAATTAGAACCCCGTATTAAGGGACTAGTAGCCCAACAGGGAACTATGAATGGAGATCCAGGCTAACTGAGGATTATTTTCTCCGCGGCATCCGAGGGGGTTCAACCCTAAACACTGAACCTTTTCGGTCTCAAAAGGATCGTATGACAATAGATGCAAAGCCGCTCATCTCCCACGGTCGCGGCTGAAGCAGGAGATGTGAACTGAACCGTTATCCTCTGACATTCCCAGTAATGTTGGACAGAGTTTGGGTTTTAGGGTGTAGGGATTAAGGTTCGGGGCTCAGGGTTAGTGTAGCAATTCTATCTGGGCTCAAGCCGCCCATGATTTTCGGCAACTGGCCTTTCGAGGTAGGGTTTGTGATTCATGGGTGGATCAAAGCAAAGCTATAATATGTTTCTTAAGTTACAATAAGTGGCACCCTAGCATCCAACAGCTACACAAAGCTCAACGGGTAAATATACGTAGTGTTGTACATAGACGATACTAGCCATAATGTAAACATCTCAGACAAGGTGGGGTTAAAGACTCTGGCAAGAGTTATAAGACCTCCTCACGCCGGGCTATAAATTACAATCAATGTCGGTGCTAGTCAACACCCCGCTCATAGCTACCTATGACCTTTCAAGTAAGCTCAGCTTTTTGTTACAGTTCAAACACGAAACTCAACCCCGCAAGCGCCGAGTTTGGGTATTGCCCGCACCGTACACCAGTCCACGAATATTCTAGCTCTAGTCATGTTCTGATTTTAATAAGGGCCCTATATGTATGAATGTCACAAGGCGCAGTATCCACTGCTGAATCAAAAGATTCACCCAAGCAAACCGAAACTGTTGAACATTCCGAGTAGTGTTGAAAATTCTTAGTGTGTAGAGTTTACGGCTTTGGTGGGTTTATGGTGTAGGGACCAAGGAATAGGGTGCAGGGTTCAGGGTCTAGCCTTCGGGGTTCAGGGTTCAATGCTGATCGGGCCTGTAGTAATTTCAGTGCTACCGTTACGGATTGTAGACATGAAAGTTTTCTCAGAAAGGATTGCCAGACTTTTGATATCATCCCTACAAATATTGCTGGGGTCCCGAAGGGCCCTCTTTTCTGAAAACCCAACGCATGATAATCGACTCGCTCAATACTGGCTAAACCATAAGCCCTAAGCGCCTAAAAGCTTGCTGAGGAATATAGGTACATGTGTACCTATGTGTATGTTCCGTTGATGCATATTTCTGGTTTTTGGGTATCTATTTGGGTAGATCATCAGTAAAATCTGTATCAGTCCTTGCCTGAAAATGACGAGGGTCTCGGTGGGAATCATGCGACATGTGCCCTACATCCCCTTCTATTTACATAAACGGGCGCTGCACCTAAAAAGCTATGAACAGTTCGTCCCAAACTTTCCTCCACTCTAAAGCTTGAATCCTGAACCTGAATTCTTCAAACTCAATGCAGCCCTATGAAACGCAATGTGAGAATTTCCACGAATTTAATATACCATCAGTTTTTGTATTTCTCCTGCTGCAACACCTGCACCGTGGACTCGGCCGAACCCTGGTTATTTCCTTTCCTTAACCCTAGATCCTCAACTGCAAAAGCCTCTTGCTGGACACCTGAGGCCTGATGCAGTGTGCCGACGGCTGGTCAATTTCTTGAGCCAGTCGCCGGCATTCGAAGTCAAGAGCCCCATTAATCTTTAGACCATAGTACACCAGACCCAGACTGTAAGCTCAAATCTCTATGCCGTCATCTAAGGTTCTGTCCGTGAACCACTAATGGGTTTTAGATGGTATACAATAGGTATATAAGGACCTCAGGATTAAGGGCCTTTCCCGGGGGTGATATTTCCAACCTTAGATCTAAACCCCCGGAACTGAGACATGGTTTGGGGTTTGGATTCAGGATGAGGGTTTAGCATTTAGGGTTGGAATGAAGGAAGGGCCCTTAACCCTAAACCCTAACCCTAAGGGCCATCAACAGGACATAGGCAAAGTCCAGAGGGAGAAAGGGGGCATGCTCTAGCGTCACAGGGCTTGACGACGGTCAAAGGGCTTTGTGATTTCTATGGGCGTTGATCTAGGACGTTCGCAGGGTTGTTTTTTGCAAGTGAACGAATTAGAAAAATACGAGTTTTCATAGTTGCCCGCTCAGGAGTCTGCAGTAGCTAGCCCTAATTACACCCCACACCACGTAGATAACCTTCAGCCTATTGGGAATATGTATCACGACTAGATAACTGAGGTTGACACTCTCTGGGGACAGGAAAACCAGCTAAGAGCCAGGACTGGGTTCACTAGCCGGGTGTAGGGTTTAAGGTTTTAAGTTCAGGGTTTAGGGTTCAGGTTTTAAGTTTAGGGTTCAAGCTTTGAGTTTAAGTAGGGTGTGGGGTCTGTGGATTTACAGTACGGCTCGGGAATTTCCGGGTAGCATTTTCTTACCCTTACCCCGCGTCTTCAGTTTTTTTTTTTAAGGGTTGAGCGTGTATCCAAACACAGAAGCCCAAAATCTGAATCCCCCTTGAATATGACCACTGTTCCTTCGGAAAGAGTCTGTGGTACGGTGCTCCGTGTGTTTGGTGATGGTCGAGCCCAAACCCCTAGATCTGAAACCAAAACCTGAAGGAAACACACAACAAAAAACGACAATCCCCATAATCCCCAGGCTTGAGGGTTTAGGGTTTAGGGTCATCCCACTAAAATAACCCTATAAACCCTAAGCCCTCCCTAAACCTGTACTCTATCCATCCGTCAACCCCCGGCACCCTTCTGGCAAGGTCAGCCTCAGCATGCAAGCTTTATTGAGAGCTTGGACCTTCAGCAGGTGCCTTGCAGTCCCAAAGGGGGACTATAAATTTGGGGCTTAGGGGTTAGGATTAAAGTTTTAGAGTTTAGGGTGTTTAGGATAGCAGGTGCCTGGAAATCCCGAAGTGGGACTACAACTTAGGAGTCTTCTTGAAGGGTGGTCGGGTGCTACTGTAGGGGGTTCTATAGGGATAGATAGGGAATAGGGCTCAGGGTTTAGGAGTTTCCGAAACTTAAGGGTAACCTTTTGGGGTCTCTTTAATGCGGAGTATAGTATTTTCGGGGTCCCTCATTTATGGCAGCAACCATGTACAGGGCTTAGGTCGGGTTTGTATCGGGTCCGTATGGGGTTGCAAGGTCGAGCAGCGTTGTTTAGGCGTTCATGGAGGGTTTCAGGGGCTTAGCGTTTGGATTCAGGGACGGTCTCAGGGTCTAGAAGTTGAAGGTTTTTGGTTTCCCTAAACCCTGATGGGGTTTTGGCTGAGCGTTCAGGGTTGAGGTTGTCCCTCTTGTAGGAATTATGGGGAATAAGTAGGTGAGACCATGCCGGTGTTCATATGGGTTGTTGTCAACTTTTTGGATCCCTATTAGAACACGGCACCTAATTTTTAGGGTACCCAAAAAGGGACCATAACTTTGACAACCGTCCATATGGGGCTTCGAGTATGTTTATTGTATAAGGCTCCAGTGGGATGTTAGACTGTAGAGAGGCTTCCGGAGGAAGATTAATGAGTGTGTGGAGACGGTGTCTTTTTAGGGCGGCCGTGAGTTCTTTCGGGTGTGTACGTACAGCGAACTATAGGGCTCTGAGGCATAGCCAGCGTCTCCCTGGAGACCCTTGACCTGTGCATCCTCACCCTTGTCATTGCCTTGCTGCTAGTGCAATAATGAAACAATCACAGAGGATAGTCCCTAGCACTAGGGTGGTAAACCCGGAACCCCAGACCCTAGCCGCTAAATGTTCATCCCCTACCCTCAGCCGTAATTACTAGACCCTCAACCGAATTCCTGGACTCTAAGCCCTGTCTAAATCCAGCCCTACGCACCGAATCACAAGGCCTAAACCCTCCTCAAAGCGCAAAGCCACCAAACATTTGCAGGCGCCGATTTCGGCACTTCAGAGTTCCGAGATGCACCACGCCGTCAGGACCTTTTCAGGGTTTTGCGGGCTGTCGGGACTCCTTGAGCAGGTTGTAAACCCTGAACCCTAAACCCTAAAACCCTAAACCTTTGTATGGATCTATAGAGCTAAGAGGATGTAGGGCTCCAGGTTAAGGTTTCATTGCTTCATCTACTGGGCCGTGGTTGAAGAAAGCTTAGAGTGTTATAGCTGTTTTGGATTAGGTAAGTCTGTACAGCATCTCAACAGCATCCAAGTTAAGGGCCCTGGGATTAAGGTTTACTTAGGCTTCGGGTCTGGGGCTTTCGGGTTTAGTCTGTGGCTTTGGGTGTCAACGAGTTCGGTTGGATGAGAGTTGGGGGCTCGGTGTGGTTCCAGCAGAAGCCACAGTACCTCTGCACTAGGTTCCTGTAGGAGATATGGGTTTGCAGAGGGAGTACAGAGAAGTGACCCGCCATGTGTGTAACTGGGCCTTGAAAGTCCTTTCTAGGTTTCAGGCGTGAAGGCTTCGTGATTTGGACATTCCAGGGGCCTCGTATTCATGCATGCATTTGTCTGTTTGGTTTCTTGTCAGCGAACCGAGCTTGGGCGAGGGGACAAAGGAAGCCGGGTTAGGGTTTAGGGTTTAGGGAACCTTAAGCCCTAAGACCTAAACTCTAAAAAGATGTTCTCATCTAGTCTTGCAGCCTTTCTCAGGGCAATATGGGAGTCTTGCCGCGAGATGCGGCTGTACTAGGCTTTACCTGGGTATACCCTAAACCCTAAACCCCAAACCCCCTAAAACCCTACAGGGAAACCCGAAGTTGTAACCCGGTAGTATCCCAATATTTCTGTTAACTAAGACTTGTGGATAATATCAATGTTTTGTAGTAGACCTGCTCGGTCCAGACCCTCGATTTAAAATGGGTATGCAAACCCAGTTTCCATTTCCTGTGTCATGTTCTTGTCCGTTTGATGGGGCAGTATACCTATAGAACCCTATATATATGTATGTATATGTGGTAGCAGCACATATATATATATATGTATATAGAGCCTAATGTAACTTTAATCCCTGAAATCTTGTTTGGGTGTTTGGGGAGTTTTGGGTTGGCGGCGTAGGAAGGCTTTCGCTGCTTCGGACCTTTGAAAGGCTACCGGGCGCCCCCAAAGCATGTAGCGATATGTGTATATATATATATATACGTTGATTTTATACATATGGACATATGTAAATGTATGGAGGGTGTAGGGTGTACCTGTGTACCTGAACCTGCAAGGGTATGTAGAGTAAGAGCCGCTTTTGGAAGTTTTTAGAGGTCTGGGCCTTTGCTGTACATTTTTGAAGGCTTAATCCTAAACCCTTTATCTTAAACCCTTAATCCTGAACCCTAAGCCGTTATAGCACTCTTTTGTCATTCTGCCCAGGCTGCTCCAAGGCTTCAATTTTCATGTAAGAAAATCCAACATCCCAACCTGACACTCTACAGTCTCTACAGCCGATACCTTAAGTGGACCCTCCATCCTGCAACAGTGACTATAGGCGATAGTAAGAGTTGTTATATTACATTAGTTCTATATTCCTCATATAGCACTTACAGGGTGGGGGGGTCCCAATGCCCTAATCTAAGGTTTTTATAGGGCCTTGTAGAATCCAAAATAACTAGCGACATTATCCCCTTATACTCCCTATATACCCAGTTCCATTTGATATGCCCCTGTATTAGTTACTAAGTATATACGGACCCCATGATTAGGGGACCATACTTGGGGCCCACGGTTCCACCCTAAAGGCTACGAATGAAACATCGGGTATGACTGACGTGGTCACCAAAGCCCTGGAATATGGGAATGTACTATAGAATATAGAGGTTATATAGGGGTAATGGAAAAGAAAAAACAACTTCTCTGCAGTAGAATACATACATGTACATATACATGTGTATATCTCTCTCTGTGTCTCTGTATATACTTAGATTTCCTCTCTTGTGTCCGATGGTCCTTCAAAATCTATATGGTAGCTTGTCACCGGACCTTGGATCTCGGATAGGAGTACCGGAGGGGTGCGGTTTGGCTGTGTTCACTATGATGCAGCTCAATTGGCTGGTCGGGAGTTACGTGCAACTCAAATACGAGTATCAGCATGACACTATGCTTGTCAACTATGTTGACAACTGGTTGCTACATCCCACCTTGCCACCAAATTTCGGGAAACTTCTATTATAACACGGTACAAGAGGCCTCTCGAGCCTTTGGTTTACTCTTGCTGCAAATAAAACATGCGCCTCGTCCACGTCAGCAAGGACAAGAAACTCCATGAAATCGTGGTTGAATCCCCAGCCTTAAGCGCTCCTTTACGATATTCCACACAGTAAAGCCCCGAACTTCTTAATCCCTGAACCCTAAGCCTTCTACTCCCCAAGCCCAAATCCCTGAATACATCGCCCCCTGTATTCTGACATCTCCCTACACGCCCCTATGTCCCCCCATCTATCCCGACATATCCCTACGTCTTCTTACGTCTCCCTTTGTACCCTTTTGTTTGATATCCTCACATGTCCCTGCATCTCCCTATTTATCCACTCAAAAAGGTAGCGTAAACCCTAAACCCCAAGCCACAAACCCTAAACCCTAAATCCTAAAACCTAAACCCTAAACCCTAAATCCTGAACCCTAAAACCCCAAACACGAAAACCCAACCCCCCAGGTCAGCATCTGGAGCCTACCTGGAGCGAGGCCAGCA
>CAJNIZ010032890.1:32035-47594 GCA_905231905.1 Symbiodinium pilosum | reverse complement strand
TTCAGGGTTTAGGGTCTAGCGTTCAGGGTTTAGGGTTTAGGGTTAATGGCTTGGGCGTTCCAAATCCCAAAGCCCCAAGCCTTCCATCCTGAATCCGAGTCATGAGCCGCGAACTCCAAATTCAACACCCTGAGCCCTCAACCTCTAAAACCCAAATCCCGAACCTTAACCACAAGCGCCAAATCTCCCTCCTTCAATCCAAATCCTACGCCCTAATCCGAACCCAGCGCCTCAATCTCCGTGCCCTAAGCTTTGAATACCACATCCTTCCGAACTGTGAATGCTTACCCTCAAGGGTATGGGCTTTCGAACAGCACCACGACAAGTGATTTGTAGTTGAATGGGGTCAGGTACAATCCTGGAATCTAAGGACCCTACACCCTGAACACCCTAAACCTTAAAAACTCTAAACCCTAAACACCCCAAACCCGGGAAATTCTGAAAGCCCCAAGCCCTAAAAGGCCTATAAACTCTAGTTGAACTGTAAACCGCGTGAATGCCAAGTGTCGCAATCCAGGCAACCAGCTGCAAGTGTGCGATGCGCCCACGGCAAGCATGGCAACGCAGCTCAAAACAGGGATTTGGGTTTAGGGATTATACGGTTATACCTTATGTTCTTTGGATTTTCAAACCTTTTCCTAAAGCATGACTCTCAACCATAAACCCTACACCCCAAGGAAATACTCAAAATGAGCTTTATGTAGGTCTAAGGGAATTACAGATTTAGGGTTCAGGGTTTCGGGCCTCAGGCTTAATTCAGGCCGGGGTTAGAAGGCAAAAAGCAGGTTTCGGGTCTAGGATTGAGGAATGAGGGGTTCGGATTCAGGGTTTAGGGTTCAGGATTTAGGGTCTAGGGTTTAGCGTACAAGCTGGAGCAGGGGCCTATGGAGGTTCCAGCTTTCCGGCCGCAAACCCACTCACCGGGCTTATTGTTCTATCAAGGTTTCTGAACCCGTGTCAGGGATCCGTTTTCACATTCTTTGTGAACGGTAAGGCCTTCCGCTCTAGACCTTTAGACAGAACCAAGTACACAAAAAGGAACCTCTTTCTTCGTAGGCTTCTAAGCTTGATAAGAGCATAGCCGAAAAAGTCTATAGTGAAAAGGGCGTAGGGCTCGGGCGAGAAGGATTCACGAAATTCTAGGCTGTTAAACCCACTAAAAGCAGCCAAGAAGCCCATTATTCTACATACTTGGGGTCCTATCAGGATCCCTATTATAGCCCGTATGAAGGGGAGTGGGTTCATTGAGGCGTCTACATTATCCAAGATCATGTTCATTCCTCAGAAGGTTCTGGCACATGACCTCTACATAATGATCAGAGTTTAAATCTTGAAGCCCAATAGGCCCAGGGTCCTCAAAAGCATGCATGTTCTGAGAACCGCCCTCAATCACAATGCCAAAGCCCCCTCAAAGGCCTTACACCCGGTAGCTCAGTAACCGCAGACCCTCGACGCCCCAAATTGAAATCCTCTGAAAACCTTACAAGGCCCTAGACCTCAAACCCTGAAGGACCCTAAGCCCTACACCTTTAACCCTGAAGCCTTAGTCCTTACCTCTGACCTCGAACTTGAAACCCTGAACCTTAAACGGAGAACCCCAAACTCGGCACTTTAAACTCTAACCAGCAAGGCCTCGGCAGAACTCGTGGGCTTGGCGGACTTGAAGCTCGACATTTGGTAGTTCATCCAAATGCCTGTTCCTGGGTTTAGGGTTCAGGATTTAGGGTTTAGGGTCTAGGATATGGAGGAATGGATGAAAAGAAGATGGAAACTATTACATTTTGGGGGATTGGAGGCTTAGGGTGTCCTGAAAACAGGGGGACAGAGGGATGGATAGGGTCCTACAAGGATATGGTAGTGGATCCGATTTCCTGTTCCCAGAATCACCATTGTGAAAAATAATTTGCCCCAAACTTGCCCTTCTAGACCTACATTAACCCACCCTAGACCCTAAATCGTAAAACCCTAAATCCTAAACCCTAAACCCTACATGATTTCCTCAAAGGACATTGAGATTAACCCCCGTCTTCGGAGAGTTTGGGTTATGGGCCTAGGGTCTACGGTTCCGGGATCTGGGTTTAGAGCTCAGGAGTTTATGAGGGTGCAGGGTTTGAGCCTTCTAAGTATGATAGGGGCCTTTGCCCCCAATATCTGGGCCAATATTCTACGTGTTCGGGAGGTCTATCTTAGGTTTTAGGTGTAGTCCCCGTTAAGTAGATAGAATATGGGGTGTATGGGGATCTTATTATATACCCAAAGCCACAGTCTATCTACTTAAGGGGCACACTACCCTAAACCCTAAACCCTGTAGTCCATCTACTCAAGTACTTGGAGGTCCATGGGTATTTAGAACTTGTTGAGAACCACCTGAGTAGCTCCCTAAGTCCACTATACGTACATTCAGAAGTCATCATACCTTAAGAGCTGATCCCTGAACCCTATAAGTGAAGTACCATGAGCCTCCAAGTAGGGTTTATGATTTGCAAGTTGAGGGTATTGTGGTCAGGTGTGGGGTCTGGGTTTTTGGGTTAAGGGTCATAGAATTTAGGGTGTAGAAATCCGAAGCCCTAACCGCGGTCCTGGGGTTTGGTCAGGGTCCAGGTTTCGAGTCTTGGGTGTTAGGGTTTCCCGTGGTCCTCCAATTCAGTTCTGCGTTTTGTTTGGTATTGTTTGTAGGTTAGGATGCTTATGAGGAGCCCTATGAAAGGACTACGCTGGAGGGTCTAGGCAGGGTGCGGGGGTTGGGAGTTTACGTGTTGAGTGTCTCTGGGCTTTGTGCACTTGACATTTTTCTGGATTGCTGCACACGAACTTCAACTACATTATATACCGTTCTCAGGATTCCACCTTTCCTACGATATACCTGCATTCTGGTTGCTTGGTATAAGTTCCTAATATGAATCCAAATAACAACCCGGTTGCGATTTAGTTTCCACGTTCCTGTCCCGTTTGGTCCCCAGTCCCTAAACCCAAAAGCCCAAGTCCTAAGCCCTGCAAAAACCCTAAAACTAGGTATCTGAACTGCAACCGAGTAATGCTGCTGCAACATGATATTGTTCCATTGGGCCAGCGCGGGAGCCCTCCAGCTACTAGGGATATAGGGTTTAGGGTTTGGGGTCTAGGGTTTTGGGACAATGGAGAATCAAATGGGACAGAAACGGAACATGAAACGGAAACGGGCTTGCATAGGAGTTTTACAGGGTTTATGTACTGCAGAAACTTGCATGAGTACCAAGATCATTTCACAGTTTTATGCTGAGGTACCCTGACCACAGATGTGCTGGGGAATCTAAGGCCACACTGTTGGATTCCCTACATTACATTACAATCCCAATGAACAGCTTCCATTTCGTGTTCCATGTTCTTTTCCATCTGGTTCTGCACCATCCCTAGAGCTTCTATATACACCACCTATATACCCCTACATACCCCGATGGGCCCAAGGCTTCATCCCTTTGCATCTCCATATAGGTTTAGGGTTTAGGCTTACCTTTAGGGAGGCCCTGTCCCAGAAACGGACCTCTCCAATTATGCATGAAGTTCTTAAGCTTACTTCTGGTAAGCAGCGCGTCATCCTTATAGTAGCTCTACATGATCCCCGATCTTATAGTAGTTTCCATTTGCTTTTCCACTCCTTCATTCCCCGCAAAGCAGGACCTGAACGCTAAACCCTAGACCCCAAACCCTAGACCCCAAACCTTAAACCCTAAACTCCAAACCATACACCCCAAACCATAAACGTTAAACTCGAAACCATAAACTCTAAACCCCAAACCAAAAACCCTAGTAAGAGGGACCCTCAATGATCCCCATATTTCCTCCAGACTCTCTGGGAGTTCCCTGTTTCGAGAAATATCCATCCTTGCCTTGATTTCTCAAGCTTGGCGGTGCCTCTAAGGACATACAGGAATCAGGGTTTAGGGTTTAGGGCTTAGGCTTTGGGGTTTAGGGTTTAGGGTTTAGGGCTTCTTGTTACGGTTCAGTTCTATAACATGTAGGGAGCATGTGTGGACTCTTAGATTTTTTGGGTCTTATAGGGGATTGCTTATAAGAAATGATTCGAACTCCCCTGAACCCTAAACCCTAAACCCTGTGACCGGTTGAGGATCCCGAATTGGGCGAAGATCTCTGACAAGGATCGTCGCGATCTGCACAGCGACCCCACTGCAAGTGGGTTTCTCAAAAGCCCCAGGGACCCCTAATTTGGGGTTTAGTGTTTAGGGTTTGTGCAAGGCCTATGTTGAGAAGCACCCAAGTCATGACTGGTATCAACACCTAGTGTAGAAGCCTGAGCAATTTGCAACACTATTGCCTTGTAACCGCGACAGCATGGTAGCACAACATAGCCCAACACCCTATCCGCCTAACAAGCGTTCAGGCCCTTCACACGATCCCTCTACTAACCCCTATTAAACCAGTTGTCCATTTAGTTTCTATTTGATTGTCAGTTGAGTCTTTGTTCTTGTAGTGCCCGATTTTAGTTAAATTGGCCTACATTCCAGCGTAGGATTCTAGAACTAAGTCTGAGTTTGAAGATTTTGCTCAGGCCGACTCCGTGATGCTGTTGCAGAGGGTCGCCTGCCTGCGCGCAAAGGTGGGCCGAGGTTGTTGTTGAGGGCTTAAGGTAGCTTAGGGTCAACGGCTTGCGGTTTAGGTGGATCCCTCAAAGACCAAGAGAGGCCTAGTAAAGATGAATGTTGGTTTGGGGGAGGGCCGGGCAGAGGGTAAGCTTACCGTAGCCCCCTAAGATGTTTAACAGAAGAAGCAACGAGCCTACATTATGACCGATTTACCTACTGTAGGAACATTGCCCACCATTTACCGTTAGAACCTTGATCTAATTCTAGTTCAGTATATGTACCCCTAAGCCTAATTCAAAAAGGAATACAATCTCTATGCGCATACTATTCGAGAGATTCCATTTTCATTTGTGATTTTCTTCCCCGTTTGATTTGCTACTTTCTAAACAAGATGGCGTCGAACCCCTAGATCTTAAACCCTGCACAGCACCATTGCAATTCAGCAATTTTCCATGTTCTTCAACATTTGGTTCTTGGCTGTTCGCATCGTGCAAGCCACTGAGCCCTAGACCCTCGAAAGATCGCGAAAGCACTATAATATATACCCATGTCCCTTTCAATCTTCTTCTCCAGCTGAATCTCCACCATCAGACAACGGAATCCCAAGCCCTAAACACCAAGTGATTTCAATTTCATGTTGTCCATTTGGTTCGCCGGTATTCTGAACGGTGAACCCTAAGGCAGATAGTAATTACCCGAGACTTTTTAGTCATTTCTAAGCACTTCTTAGCCCTAAGTTCTATAGCCCTTCATCACCCCTATATCCTTTTGAAAGATTCCTGCATATCACAACCAAACAGTGACGTTTCTGACCCTCAGATGTATTTCCAAAATCTCAACACCGCACTAAGTTGGTGATACGGAGATGTGGATGTATCTAGGGCCAGCATTATGGACTTATATAGGGCTAAGGGATAGACTGGCGTAAGGGTTTATGGATACTGGAGGATGACATGGACACATGGGAAAAATAAATGGAAACTAAGCCTATTTTGCGATTTGTTGGGTTTAGTTTAGGGTTTAGGGGCCTGCATATGTAGAATAGGGGTAAGCAGGCGGAAAGGAATATTGACAGAGCAATGACAGCTAGGGTTTTATCATGTTAGTGGTTTACTGGCTTTGGGCGCCGGGACTAACAAACTGAGAACACAGGACTCTCAGTTGAAGAAAAACATGGAAAATTAAATGGCAGCTGGGTGGCCATGTGGGGTGCCCGTGCAACTAGAAGAGGCTCTCAATCAGAAGAGACTCCTGGGCACGTTATTCGGGGGCCCCCCAAATGGGATGTCTACGTACTTGTGTACCCGCAAGTATTATGCAGAATGGATTTAGGTTTTACGGTTTAGGGGTTGGGCCTCCCAGACCTGAATCTCCCAAACTCTAAGCTCAAGTCCTGGAACCTTGAACGCTTAACTCTGAACCCTGGACTCATGAACCCTTGGCCTTTCTGAGAGGTTGCCAGGCCAAAAGTGAGCTTGAAACCCTAGACCCTAAAATTTCTAAACCCTTTACAAAATCCCAAACTCCGAGCAGTAGGTAGACAAAGTAGATGCCAGGCCAAAAATGGGAGTGGGACTGCTGTGATCCGGCACTCGCCGTTGTACGCGAAGTGTTTGTAGCGGCCGGACTGATGTGAGTTGCTATCACCCAAGCGAAGGGTTTAGGGTGGGCATATGTACCCAATAGCTGGGTGCATGGGATTGCGGCAGTTTTCTGGACCTGCTCAAGATAATCCTTTTCTCCTCCCTGCATGTTCCGACGGTCCCTAAGGAGCCTTTCTCATATGGAGAAACACATATGTTCATATTGTGCACATCTCTGGTAACATCCCCAGTGTTCCTTGGAGGACCAAAAAAAAAGCTGCCAGGCGGGTGGTCTACCATCGATTCAAAAAAGTACATAAGCGTATGCCCAAAACTAGATCCCGAAATTCTACCATCGATTCAAAAAAGTACATAAGCGTATGCCCAAAACTAGATCCCTAAATTCTGGCTCCTACATGTTAAATGGCCTTTCCTTCTTCAAATCTTGCCGCACGGCACCATGACAAGTCTCGTATCTGCCCTTGGCAGTTTAACTCCGCCCCAAAAACTTGCGGCTTTGGAGCTTAAAATAGGGGTTTCCCAACATTAGGGGTACCATTTTGGGGGTCTCCATAATAAGGATTATAGTATTTTGGGGTCTATATTTGGGGTCCCCCTATTTTGGGGAAATTACCAAATGTTTCCGAATCGATAAGTCAACATCGTAGCCAGTAAACTGTACAAAACAGGGCTCAGGAACGACTTATACGGCCTCTGTAGGTGTTGGGTCTTTCATGTTTAGAGTGTAGCGGGTCACTTACCCTAACGCTCCATGTAGCTACTGTATATACATTGAGGGGCCCAATGCAGGTACCACTGGTAGACTTAGAGCCCTAGGCTTCTTTGTTCTGCAGCCAGTCCGACCTACAAGGTTCCTGAAAATAGTTGTTTATTTCTGTTACCTAGAATCCTANNTATTTAGCTGAAATTATGATTTCTACTGGGTTTCCAAATCCCTTAGAGTTGTTCTGCAGCCAGTCCGACTGTTAGTGAGCAGTGAAGCTGAAGCATTCGACACCGATGGTGTCACGACTGTGGAGCTTTTCAAAAAAATAGGGTTTGGGATTTTAGAGTGTTAGGGTTCAGGCTTAGGGTTTTAGAGTTTGGGTTTAGGGTTTCAGGGTTTAGGTTTTGGGGTGTAGGGTTTAGGGTTTTAGGGTTTTGGTTTTGAGGGTTAGGTTTGTTGGCTTTAGGATTTAGGGATTACGGTTTTAGGGGTGTAGCAGGCCTTCTTGCGCAGGAACCAGAAACCCTATCACTGAACCCGAGTAACCCGCGCATAAAGCCCTGTGTGATGCTGAGGGTTGAGAGTCTGGGGTTCAGGATTTAGGGTGTAAGATTTCGGGTGTAGGACTTAGGGTTTAGGGTTTAGGATGCAGGATTTCGGGTGTAGGATTTAGGGTTCGGGTTGTGGGGCCGTTTTGAGAAGCATCCCTACCTCTCGAAGATGCGTGGCGACTGTCACATAGCATGCTGCAACAGTTTTTTGAGCACAGGGCCGTGTCCTTCTAGGGGACCCCTGTAGGTTGTGGGAGTGTCAATATAGGGAATATCTGGTCATGTAAGGCGTATGTAGGGACGATATGGTATAAAATAATGGAAGTAGGATACCCTCAGCCCTAAGTCTTGTTTTTTTCGCAAGAGCCCTTAAATCAAAGTCGCACAGTGAACCTTTCGGTGGTGTATGGCTCTGCTGGCTCTCCCTAGTTCAAAGCTTGTACGTAAGGCAAGGACGTACACGCTGTCAGCGTTTACGGTTTAGGGTTGAAACGAGGATTTAGGGTTCAGGGTTCAGGGTAGAGGGTTTAGGGCGTAGGGTGAGGTGTTTTGAGCTATGGGCCCCAAACGCTGAACTACTACAGCCTAAAGTTAGACTTTGGACGTACGAGCCCTTAACGTGAGGCGGCAATAGTTGGATTCAGGGGGAGCCCAGTGAGACTACGTGCAAGGTATACACCAGGCATGCAATAACTGCAAGGTACGCAAAGGGCCCATACCAGAGGCAAATACTTCGTGAGAGCCCTACCCCCTGAGACCCGAAACTCCCTAATCCATGAATCCTAAACCTTAAATCCTAAATCCCAGACCGTAAACCTGAAACCCTAAACTGACCTCTAAAGCACTAAACATTGTGTCTCGTACCATGTCGGCCCTGTGCCTTGGGGGGACGTCTCGCCTAGAGCTTCGCCTTTCCTGATCCCAAAAACTTTCCGTTTGTACCCATCTATAGAGGTCTAGGCTTCAGGAGTTTAAGGATTTAGAGTTCAAGGTTCAGCGCATTGCTAAAACCTTTCTGTGTTGGACACACTTAGTAGCGCTGACCGGTGCACCTTGCATTCTTCAGGTTACCAAAAACCTTGTCCTTGGGACGTAGCTTGGACCTTCGACCCTTAGCCCTCTGGGATTCCCGCATATTCCTATTATAGGTACCTAAGGGTTAACCCTTGGTAGGGGTCCTAAGTGCCACGTAGCCTTTATAATTCGTTTTATTCTAATTTTTAGCCCCGTGACCTTAGCAACAGGGCCAAAGTTTCACTATGCGGAAGCCCAGAAAGGAACAACTAGGGTCAATCCCCCACCCAGTAATGCGTACCACAAAGGACTAGGCATTCTTAACTGCATATTTAGAGGCTATTGCTGTCAGCGGGGGGGGGGGGACCTCTGGAAAGAGTAGCATTTCATCGCCTAAGCGAAGCAACTTCCCTAGCGAAACACAAGCACCCTTCCTCTGAGCCTTAGTTCCTCTTTTGCAACCACTGAAGACCGGAAAGGGTTTAGGGTTTAGGGTTTAGGGGTTGAGGGGTTAGGATGGAGCCCTTCTGTCCCGTAGGTTACTGGGTTTCCGTATGTTAAAGTGATCATAAACAACTAGCATTTCACTTGCCTGCATTGTGGGTCGCTGTTCCCAGAACTGGAGGTTACCTACAGTCAAGGACCCTGGTCCGCGAACTATGCTTAGGAGCAAACGTAGGGACATTTGACAAAGTGTGGCTCACCCTTGTATATGCCAAACGTACTTTAAGGAAGAGCCTGCGCTCCCGGAAGTTGTCATCTGGTGTTCTAGGGCTTTAGGGCTTGGGTCCAGGGTAAGACATGTTCCAGGCCTCTACTTAGTTTTTGCAGGAAGCCGAAGACAGTAAGGTACCCAACGTGTCCAGAGCTCCTGAAGAGGATTTAGGGTTTAGGGCCTGTTTCGAAAACATACTTAGCCATGCATGGGTGTGGCATTCAGTTACAGTCTGTGAAAGACTTGCAGTTTGAAAGGCGAACTCCCGGAGTGAGACGCTTTTATGCTTCTGATTGTGGCTGGATGCCCTTTGCGAAGCACCTCTACTCGTACTGGGGTTTAGGGCTTAGGGTTCGCAACAGGGTTCAGGGTTTAGGGCTTTTAGGGCTTACGGTTCACAGCACAATAGGTTTAGGGCTTAGGGTTCACCATAGGGTTTCGGGTTTAGGGCTTAGGGTTTGCAATAGGGCTTGGCTCTGTCATTCTTAGGTAGACGGTGTACCAAGCTTTGTTCACGACGTCATGGTTCCACTGACACCGTGTACATTCTACCCAAAGCACATTCTTACACCTGTATGTCCACATGTATGCATACTTTGCCAGCATGACATTCAGGTGTTTCGAATCCGCGGCAGTCAGCACTTCCAGCAGCTTGTATAGCATGCTGCTTTCGTGAACCTCTCTCAATATCGGCATGTCTCAAAGTGGCAGGCTTGGGGGTTCAGGGTTTAGCACTTAACTATTCCCCCCCCCCCCACCTGCTGTTGAATATTCACCCTGACATTGACTTGTACTGGCCATATGACGTCATCTCTCTTATTGGAGCGAATGTCCAAGGAAGACAAGGTCCTTCATCAGACTTAACCTTATGCCCGAGAAGCTCTCATGGCTTTGCATCAAGCAGGGTTGCGGGGTGAGGCAAATTACTGGGTCTGGGGGGGTTTAGGGCTACCAGTGTGCTTGGGCGTTCGATTAGGGCAGAGAGGTGCTTTCAGTGAGTAGGCATGTCGCGTGTTGCTATGACAACTGTGTTCGCCATAGTTGACCCTAAACCCTAAACTGCATCGAGTTGCTTGTGTACGTAAGGTCAAAGACATGCAGTCTCAAATCTTGGGGTCCCTACTCGCCCTGCTAAATTCCAAAGCATGTATTTATACATCTATAAATATTGTTGTACATATACAGGATTAGGGTGTAGGGTTTAGGGTGATATTACATGCATGTGTATATACATATATGTGTGTGTATCTGCATACAAATCCCCCGAGCGTGCTCAGGGCAAATTTCAGGGGCCCATGCTTCATCTGAGCAAGGACCACTCTTCTGAAAATCGGTTGTATTAATTGTTCTATTTCATCATCACTCTTATCGTTTTAATTATACTAAAGCTGGTATTTCCATTATTTTGAGTATTGCTTTGGTTACTCTGTCTGGGAAAATGCCACGGGGCTTCTGCGACGGCAGCGGTCTTGGTTTCAGGTGGGTCGGGAAGAGGCTTCTTACCAGTTGGAGTTGCACGCTGAACCCTAAACCCTAAGTTGCTTAAAAGACTGTCAGGTTTCGGGTTTACGGGGGCGTTGACTTTTTGACATTGCCATGCTTCCCACACGATCCTGACGAGAGCCCCGCACATTGTCTCGAGACCGATAATATTCCTGGGGTGTGTAAGGGCCCCACTTTCTAGATATCAGATAAAGCTTTGAACTTTTGACCCTAAGCTCCCTTCACCCTAAGCCTTAAACCTGAGCATCCAACCCTCTAATGTAGAAGCCGCAATAAATGCCAAGATTATCCTCTAAGAACCGTACGTGTACATTGAGAGCAGAAATTACCTGACAGTCTTGTTCTAGACAATGTACTATTCCATGCACTACCCCTGGTTGGAGAAATTCTCCTCTGAGTAGCAGCTAGCATCATGTGCTACAAGAAGAATATGTACAAGTTTACTACTTGCTTGAACCATCACGCTAAATCCTAAACTATTCATCTCACTATATACCTCTTGAAGGCCTAAAGGGAAATTATATCCTAAACCCCACGCCCTAAACGCTCTTAAACAAAACCTGAACCCTAACTCACAAACCCCGCTATTTATTTGCCGCAATGATGTGCTAGAGAGGACTGGAGGGCTCCCGACTTCGAGTCCAAGGCAAGAACTTGGGTCAATCCCCCATCCAGTAATGGGTACCGCAAGGGACTATTGTAGGTATATTAAGGCCTTATTAAGTCCATATTAAGGAGCTATTACTATAGGGGGGATTGACCTAAGCAAGAACTTAGATATTTTAGGATTTAGGGATTAAGGATGCGAGTTTAGGCTTTAGGGTATGGGGCTTAGGGCTTACGGTTTAGGGCGTAGGGTTTAGGGTTCAGGGCTTCGGGTTTAGGGCTTAGGGTTTTTACTCATACGTCAAACCAATACATGTCGAATGCCTTCTTGGCTAGGGACCAGTAGAACTCCGTATAATCTCTACACATCTGATTTTGAGAGCCCCCCCATGCCGCAACTCTAGCATCCTCCCTGCCCCAAACAAAGCCGAAATAAGGTTTGACAGGGCTCGTTTAGGCCTTATGGAGGCCTCACTTGCTGCTGCTGTAGCGGGCCGTATCAGTAAGGGCTTCTTCCTTTTCTACAGAACTCTTAGGGATATATGGGCACTAAGAAGGGATTGCGGGTCCTTCTTTGGCATTATCTAGGGTTTAGGGTTGCAGGAACTTGGAGAAGCTGTAACATTTCTTAGGGAGGAGAAGTCGACGTGACTGGGTTTAGGGGCTGAGGTACGGCTTCTGGCGAAGAAGGGAAGTGCAGCCTAGGTCCGGGTTCTAACCTGGGAATTTGCGAGTCGTTGTTAAAATGCATGACCTTTTCCAGTGTACCTGACTCCAATGCATATACTGGGTTGGCGTTTGGGAGTCACTTATTGGTTTCATAAGGACCGTATATCCTAATTTTACAGGCCAACCGACCAATTATACAGTAAATTATACATGTATTGCAAATGGCCATAGAACATGGGACCTCAAGAAGGTTCAAGTTGTCGGGTTGGAGGATGCGGAGATGAAAGTTTTATGTCGGAGCGTTTTGACAAGAACTTGCTGCCCCGTTAGTAGGAAATGCGGGAATGAAAAGGCGAATGGAAATTGTCATCTGTTATTGGGGATTGTAGGGGCTACTCCAGTAGGAACCCATCTACTACCTACAACTACAACAGACAGCCTTTAACCTAGACATGTTGTATTCGTGCACCTTTCGGGCTTAGAATGGTTAGGGCGTTTCAAGGTTTAGGGCATTGCGAAGAAAATGGGAACTACGTGCGGAATGATGCGCTGATCCCCTGCCATAACTCCTACAGTCCTCCTAGCAATCCTCATATCTTAGTCCCCTGAACTCACGTTCTGTGGCCTATCAACTGCTAGGCTTGTAGTGGGTGTTTGTGAACCTAAGCCCTAAACCCTCAACCCTGAGGCCTAAGCCTTAAGCCCTGAACCATTGACTACCCTAAGCCCTATAAGCTCTAAGCCCTAAACCCTAAAACTTAAGCCTTAAGCCCTATAAACCCTAAGCCCTAAACCCTAGAACCATCAAGGCTCAAGCCTGAAAGCAGGAATTTGGTGATTTCCGATATTAGTGGAGCCTCGTGTACCCCAGAATACCATGGAGTTTAAGGTTTAGGGCTGAGGGTTTAGGGTTAGCGTTTTGGTTTGAGGGCTTAGGGTCTAGGGTTTGGGGCTTGGGGTTTAGGGTTTAGGGTTACCCTTTCCCAGACCCCCTAAAGGATCCGATTACCACATTGGGAACCAAGATAATTATGGGAAGGTTTTTTTTTTGATCCTTTAGGGCCCTGGGTTGCATATCCCCCAAATGCGAGATCCCCTGCTAAAATGGTTGTAATTTGGGTCATTCCCCCTCCCAGTAACTGTCCTTAAAGGGGCCTCATTAAGGGGGTTCTTATAACTCCTATAACCCATTGTGGTAACAGTTTCTGTAAGGGGGAATGACCCCAGTTACAATCATCAATCATTTTATAACATCAGCACTAGATACCATCACGTATGTTAGAAAGCCATGCTTTGGGAAGGACCCCACATAACCCTAAACCCTAAACCCTAAACCCTAAAAGGGCTTGCGGCTGCGACATGACTGTCCTCCTTACAGTCCGAGTCTACCGTCGGGTACCCACGGTGTAAAGTTCAGGGTTCGGGGTTTGGGATTTAGAGTTTGGGGTTCAGGGTTTTTAGTTCAGGATTAGGATTCACAGCCCTAAACCCTAAACCCTAAACCCGAGTGTAGCGTTTAGGACCTAGGATTTGGGGTTGAATGTTGGATTTTTGCAGCTACAAGACGCCCACATTCTCAAGAGCCAAACCCTAAACTTGAGCATGGCGTTGCCCAAGCGCGTCCGGATGAAAGGCCTAAGAATTAGAAAAGGGGTTACTTGAGTAGTATTTATTTAGAGATACTTTGGAACCCAATATAGAGTAAGATTATATCCTCCTTTCGGGGTAAAGTATTTTCTGTAAGGAATATAATCTTACTAGGCTGAACCACCAAAAGACACGCGACTCACTTGGGCCATGGAATACCGCAACTATGCAAGGATTACATGGCCAAGAGGATGAGATATGTGTAGCCATCCCAGCCTGAATTCTAAAATCTCAATCCCTCGATCCTGAACAAAACTGAAGCGTGTAGCCGCATTGACCCTTGCAACTCCTGATAACAGAACCGCAGTTTTGTGCCGAAATAGTCGTTATGTTGGCACTTGGAGGCCGTTATTGCTGCTGCTATCCTCATGAAGTGGGTTACACGTACAATGGACCTCCATCTAGGGTTTGGGGTCAAGGATTTAGGGTCTAAGTACTGCATCAGTCAGGAAGAAGGAAAGCCATGGCTTTTGGCTCCAGCTTTTTTGTGCCAGATTATTTATTCCATCTCCTTAAGGACCGACATGCGAGGGGTGCAAGAATGAGGACTGGTCAAAGGTCCCATGGACCCACAACTCCATCAGGTACTTATCCGCAAACCGCAATCCTAGTCTGTCAAGGGCACTAGGCAGCCATGCATGACGTACGAATTTCACTGGCCTGCCCCTCAACTAAAGACTCGTAACCCACCCAAGCCCTCACTCAAACAGGCTAAGACTTAAAGCCGCCCAAGCGCCTGCACCCTCAAGCACCTAAGCCTGAAACCCCAGGTATCCCAAGCCATGTAAGCCTTACATAACCCCTTATATTTCCCAAAAAAACACCTAGATCTGCATGCTTCTGACGCCATGGAAGCAGCGACTGAGAACGCGGAAGAGACCCAGGCTCGAAAGCAGCATTGTAAGCGCCCCTTCCAAGGGGGTTATAGACATCTACAGGGTTCAGGGGTTTAGGGTTTAGGGTGGGTTATAGAGATCCACAGGGTTCAGGGGTTGCGGCTTTTCAGGGTTGGGGTGAAGGGAGGGATTTGGGAGTTCAGGCCCACGTGTTGTTCGGGTTTTGAGGAAGACTTAACCCTGGGGCTCCATGTCTATAAATACTACCTACATTGGTCCCCGATGTCTACAAATAGTACCTACATTGGGCCATTTGGAGCCCTAGGGCAAATCAAGCTTGAGGCAAGAAAAGCTTAAGGCTCGGGGCTTAGGTTTTGAGGTATCAAGGTGCAAGGAGTAGGCGTTGAGGGTTTAGGTTTTGCATTCCCAGTCCCTGTTTACTGCAGTGTGAAGCCCTAAGCCCTACCAAACATTATCCATAGATCCTACGCCTCCAAACCTCAAGTAAAATGTCTATGGTTCGACAAAGCATGTTGTGGATCCACCGGCCAATGTAGGAGCTAGCAAATTATCTAGATTCTGGGCCCGTAAGCCCTAGACCCCAAACCCTAAACCCTATATCCCCAACCCTAAACCCTAAGCCCTAAATCCTAAATCCTAAGCCTTAAACCCTAAGCCCTAAATCCTAAGCCCTAAACCCTAAGGCCTAAATCCTAAGGCCTAAATCCTAAGCTCATGGCATAGGCTCTTCAATGGCGGGCGGCGCTTATGCCCCTCGACATCGATGGCGCAGGTCGATCCAGCACGCTCGCCTGCCTTCCCACAGCAAAGTACTGGTCCCTTGTAAAGTCAACACCCGCTCCCAGGGGCCTCAGAGGCCGGGGCGTCAGGGGCCGGGCTCCAGCCTCCTTCCAGGAACCTCCAGCTGCAAGGGCCTCCTCCAGACCTCTTTCAGCTTCTCAGAACAAATGAAAGGTGTTGTTGTTGACCAAGATGGACCTAACTGAGTTTAGGTCCTAAACCCTAAAAGGTATAGGTTTGGGTGGTTTGCCGCCTGGACGGCGTGGGGTGGGTGATTGTGTTAGATGGCCTTCTACATTCAGGCCGTGGCAGCACCTCGCATGCAGC
>CAJNIZ010032890.1:0-31935 GCA_905231905.1 Symbiodinium pilosum | reverse complement strand
CTTAAACCCTAAGCCCTAAACCCTAATCCCTAAGCCTTAAATCCTAAGCCCTAAATCCTAAGCCCTAAACCCTAAGCCCTAAAACCCCAAACCCTAAGCCCTAAACCCTATAAATCCTAAGCCTTAAGCCCTAAACCCTAAGCCCTACCATGCATCCCTGGCATCCTGGTAGACTCCTTGTGGCCGCGCTTGCCGCATTTGCCTCTGCGCGGGTCCGGAGGCAGTTTCCTGGGTTTCCCTACTACTGCCCCCATACTTAGGGTTGAGGGTTTATAGGGTGAATAGAGTTTATAGGGTTTTAGGTTTCAGGGTTTAGGGTTTATAGGGTTCATAGGATTCATAGGGCTTAGGGATTAGGGTTTAGCGTTCAGGGTCTGGTTTAGGGTTTAGGGCTTCTTGGGGCCTATTAGGGGTTTATAGGATTTATAGGTTTAGAGATTTGGGTTTTAGGTTGCATGGTTGAGGGATGTTGAGGGTTTATAGGATTTCAAGGGTTCAGAATTATTTTTTTGGGTTCAGGGTTTGGCTTAGGGTTTAGGGCTTGTTTGGGTTTGTAGGGTTTAGGGTTTAAGGTTCAGGGTTTGGCGTGGGTTTAGGGTCTACCCTGTTAGGTTCCCCCTCGTGTGTAGTGTTGCTCAAGGATGATTACTGCTTTTTAAGGCTAGTTCAGGGGGAACGGTGGGGGGTAGGGGTAGTATTGGGGTTCTCCCTCATCGAACACTCTAACACCCTATAAGTCTTTGACACCAAGCCGAACTCTAAATCCTCATGCCCTAAATCACACCTTATCCAGACCCCAAATCCCAACACACCCTGCCCTGAGACCTGACATTTGGCCACTACCCTTGCACGAGCTGTATGTGAGCCTTACACTGTGCTTTTACTGCATCCCTAGCACAGCTGCCAGGGCTGCTGGCCCAAAAGGAGGCAGTATGGTGTACATCTCAAAACAGCAGCATCAAGGCATCATCGCTGGCTTCCAGATGGCTTCCCAAATAACAAACAGACGTGCTTGGACCTCCTGGTTCCCACGTGCACACGAAGATTTAGATGCTTTCGGGCACAGAATGTGGGGTTTAGGGACACCATCTTGCATGTCGTGATTCATGCGCTCTGTGAGGTTTGGGGGTGTGTCAGACTTCAGGGAAGAGAGCATCACGCTGGGTTTTAGGTTTTACAGCCTCGGATTTATCGGTCCTTGGAATTCAGGGCTGGCCTTTTTGGTTGAAAGGTCTTTGTTTTAACGTTTTTTGCACTTGATTGTAAGGGACCTGCCATTTCCTGCCACAATCCTACTGCCATGACCGTCACCACGCTCCAACTCCTTGGACCCAGGCAATCCTAACCTATAGTCACCCTTAAGTAGATAGAATATGGGTGTAGATACTGGGATGATGGAAAAGAAAATGGAAACTATTTTTTAGGGTTTAGGGTCCAGGGGTATAGTCCCCCTTAAGTAGATAGAGTATGGGGTATATGCGGTTATTATATACATATATACCCAAGGCCATATTCTATCTACTTAAGGGGGACTATACTTTTAACGACTGGCACGATGCAACTACGATCTTGCTGGTTACAAGACATCACAATTCAGTCCTTCCAAGCAAGGGCTTATACAAGCATCCAAAGCAGTTGCAAACTTCTCTGAAGTCTCATTGCTGCCCTGCTGCCAAGGGGCTTAAACCCTAAACCCAAAGCCTTTCATGTGTGATCCAAACTTTCAATTCTTCATCCTGACTGCCTACAAACACTATTCTCCTATCATATGATCTCTCAACAAATATTCTAGTGATCGACCCTACTCGCTCCACTCTAGATTCTACACTGTACTCCTGTCAGTCCCAAACCCTGCTTGAAGCGACATATTAGCTATAGTCTAAACTCCTTAAAGGGTGTTATCAGGGGATTATATTGGGGAGTACCAAAGAGGTTATTATGGGGGATACTAGGAGTTTAGACTACCGCCTGTATGTTGTTATCCATGGGAATCTGAGTGGAACAAATACAATTGCAATTACTTTCGGGGGATTACAAACCCACGTACAGATACAAATGAACCTTCAAATACACCCCCAAGCCCTAAAACCTACACCCTAATCCCTCACACCCTGAGTCACAAATCCTACATCCCTGTAAACACTAGGTCCCAAACCCTTCTCCCCAAAACTACACCTCCACACCCTACACCCCTAAACCCTAAACTCCTGAAAGCTCAATCCTACACACCTTAATCCAAACAAAGCCCCTAACAACTAAGTTCATAAATCCGTAGAGCCTAGGCCCCTCAATCCCTAAGCCCTTGAATTCAATTCTAGACCCTAAACCCTAAGTTCCAAAACCCAAAACGCCCTAAACCCTTAAACCTCTAAACCCTAAACCCTAAATCCCAAATGGTAGTTTCCATTCTCTTTTCCATCTTCCATGTTTTTTCCATGTGATTCTCCACTATACTCCGAGATGCTCCTGAAAAAGCCCACATTCGATCCTTTAAGCCCTAAACCCTAAACTCTAAACCCTAATCCCTAAAGCCTATCTTTTAAAATCCTACACCCTAATCCCTAGACTTCTATCCTGAACCCCAAATCCTAAACCGTAAAGCAGTCCGAGAATCCACGCCCCAAAGCAGCTGAAATCGCGTCTTGTCAGGCCAAAGGTTCCTGAAGCTATCCGGGTTTAGCGTTTGGGGTATGGGGTTCAGGGTTTAGGATTTGGGGAGCAAAACCCTCCCCTGAGAAGGAGTATTCCCATACAATAACATCCTACATCTTGAGAGATTTATTTTGGTGCAAAAATAATGCATAGTCCAGTATAATGCAACTCTACATTTGTAAGGATTTGCGTTCACGGGGTTTCAAGCTTTCGACTCCTGCTTTCTGCGGTGGTCCAGATTGGGATCCCTATAGTATATACCCCTATATAACCCCTATATAGTCCCTAGAACCTGTAGTTTCCATTTTCTTTTCCACTCCCTACTAAATATCCCTAAGCCCTAAACCCTAAACCTTGAACCCTAAACCCTAAATCCCAAATATCCCATTTCAATCTGCTTCGAGGAGCTCCTGTCTCCATGCCCATGTCGGGGTTCCCTGGGCTTTGCCCATCGAAGCTGCCTGGAGAAGGCAGCGCTCATAGGGGATCTGTATGAGACGTTTAGGGTTTAGGTTTTAGGGTTTAGAGTGTAGGGTTTAGAGTCGGGGTTTAGGCTTTAGGGTTTAGAGTTTAAGCTTTCAAGTTTAGGGGATAGAGTTAGGGTTTAGGGTTTAGAGTTTAATGTTTAGAATGCAAGGTTTTGAGTTTAGGGTGTAGAGTCTAGGGTTTAGGGGACTTGGCCTAAACTAGGAGTTAAATGGAGAATGAAAACGAATAGAACAAGAAACAGTAACTGGAAACTGGTTCCATATGGGGGGTGTTTCTAGGGATGAAGGACCACATCTGGAACTCGGTTCCAAATACTGTTCCCAAAAGATAACATATGTAGAAGTAGAGGGTATAGGAGTTGTACAGGGGTACAATATGTTGGGTGGGTTCAGGTACATCCTAAGCCCTATGCATCCCTATTAGATATATATACACTCCTCACAGCACCCCTATAGCTTTGGAGGTTCAGGTAAACTTTAACCCCCGGCCTCCATGCCTTCAGAGACCAAGCCTGAAGCCTTTAACCTTGAACCCAAAACCCTAAACCCTTAACAGGGCTTCTTCTGGCTGTTAGGGCTTAGGGTAGGGTCTGGGGTTAGGGATCAGCGTTTAGGGCTTAGGGTCTAAGAGCTAGGATTTTGGGATCGGGGTTTAGGATCAAAAGGAAAAGAAATGGACATTAGACTGGGCACTATGGCACTAGGGTTTCAGAGAGCTTGGCTAGGAAGCAACTCCGCCTAAGATTAAAACCGCCCCACCCCCAGAACGTTACATATTCCCATTGTGGTGTACCATAATCGATCGGGAATAGGTAGTACTCGGGCGAGGGGAGGTTAGGGGGGTTTAACAGTCCCTAAGGGTCCAAGGACTCAAATAACAGGTGTTAGGGCCTAAATACTATAATATTAATGGTATTTGGGCCCCAAGACCCTATTATCTGAGTCCCTTAGGGAATCACTCGGTGGAGGCGCTAGGTCCTTAACCTTGCTGGTTGTGCTGCTGTTTTAGTATAATAGGGAGTGGAAAAGAAAAAAGAAGTTGTCTTTGGCGGGTTTAGGGTTTGGTTCTCAAGGAATGAAGCAGCTAAAAAGTGAAGCTGCGGCATCACATGAGCTATAACCTAAACCTCCTCAAAGGCGGATATTACGAGCTTAGACTACAGCTCATGTACATAAGGGCTGGTAAACGCATCCTTCCTTGCAAGTAGCCAGAAAGTCAGTCGCCCAAAACATGTGGTCTGGTTGCCTCAATGTCGCATTACTTTGGCCAGCCACACGTGAACATGAGTTATTCTCCATAGTTGGTTTGGAGAATGAGGCTTGTTCAACTGCAGCCCGCGCCAGCGATGAGCCCCAAACCTAGTAATCTAGAAGCGCGAAGTTTCGCAGGAGTTCCTCTCGCGGCGAGAGTGGACGAAGCTGACGTGCTCCATTTGCCACTCCTCACCAGTTAGCTAGCCAACCGGTTTGAGGGTTTAGGGTTTTGAGTTAAGGGGTTATAGGATTCAGGCTTGAGGTTCAGGGTGTAGGGCCGGTGTAAGGCGTAGAGTACTACCATTCCAAGTCAAGGGTGTCCTTTTCGGTCCCCGCCTCTCGCACGATACCTATAACTCTTCCGTATATGGGAGTTTCCATAAGGTGAAGTACCCCCCAAAAACACCCCCTAGTCCTTATCATAGGGACTCCCAAGCAAAAGCCCCTGATGCTTGGGAACACGCAGATACCAGATCCACCTGTAATCCTCACTCCTGAAGGCTTACAGCCCAAGCTATGCCAGCCTCAGCCAGAAAGCTTAACATCCTTTCGATTAGTGGAAAGAAGGTGTGGAGAGTGGAAGCTAGTGTCTAGGTAGCAAGGTTTAAGGTAAAGGTCAGGGGGAGTGGAGTAGATTCTAGGGGTATATACAGGCGTCATACACTGACAGACTCTCCAAGAAGTTAAAGATGCTACCCATGCAAGGGCCCCATGAGAAACGTAGTCCTGACATTTAGTGATATGCTGGGGGCCATAAACCCTAAACCCGAAACTGCAAGATTAAATATGTAGGGACACGACTTTGACCTCGAGAAATTCCCTGCTAACGCGGCTCTGACAGTGCCTAGATCGCTTGTTGGCTACTTTAGGGCTCAGGCTTCAAGGTGTAGAGTGATGTACCTCCTTCTTGGTATCAAGTTATGTCAAAAGAATATGCACTTAATTACTTGGTTCGACCGGACCGAGAACCCACCCTCAACCTTAAATCCCAGACACTACAGATACATACATTTGCATCCATCCCTACATACCCCCTTAAGGGGAGGTTCAACCAACAAGCGCTGCTAGAGTAAGCCTCAGCCCTCAACCCTAAGCCCTACAGGTAAGAATGAGTTCGTGGGATCAGCCCTGCTTGAACTCGCGCGTCTTGCGTTGGAGTGGGCTGAGGCCTTCAAAAGGGTTTAGGGTTTAGGGTATGGGTTGGGTCTAAGGCTTGGGAGTGCGGAGGCCCTGAATCACAAGGTAGTTCCAATTTGCTACTCCATGCCCTATAACCCTAGATACCCTATCCTATACCCCCCCCCCCCCCCGATATCTCTAGGGTCGGGTTTGGATTGTTTGATAACAGTCTGGCTCGCTGTTAAGGAGCCCATTCTAAGTTACCACGTAACGGGTATATAGTAAATCCTATAGGGTTTGCTTATTATTGTATTCTCTAAATTCGTTAACAGCAACGCATGAGTAATACGAGAGGATGGGGCTCAGAGTTTCGGCTTGACAGCGGCCTGCAGAACCCCGCATGACAGTCCCTTCTGTTCGGCTCTTGGGGGGTTGGGGTTACGCATAAGCATCTCATGCAGAGGGTTCGTGGAAAGACCAACTTCCACAAAGTGACCAGCGTGTGGTTTTGATGCACTTCGCTCGAACCCCTAAATCTTTAAACCCTAAACGCGAAACCCTTAAACCCTAAACCTATAAAACCTAAACCCCCCTAAGCCCTAAACCCCTAAACCCTAAACCCCTAAACTCCTAAACTCCTAAACACTAATGCCCTGAACCCTACCCATGGACCTGGGATCATCTCCCAAAAACGAAGCCGGCTTTATCTTTATTTATACCATTGTCATCATGCTTGGGCATCTTGTGGTGCACGCCTGGAGCGTCATCTAATCGTTCAGGTTCAGGGCTTTGGGTCTGGGGTTTTAGGGTTTAGAGGTTGAGGCTTCAGGGTTTGGGATCAGGGGTTTAGGGGTTCAGGGTTTAGGCTCCCACAGCAATGCAATCAAGCCCGACGAAGCCTGGGCAGTATAGATATTGGGTTATTGTCAGCATCACATTTGTTTGTGTCTTAGCATTGCTGACGACATAAAGTAGGTTTGGGTGATTTTCCGGAGAACAATCTTCGTGCATTTCAAACCGCACTTGTATAGATTTGGGGTCAGTCACCCTTAATAACACCCTGGTTTCTGCAAGTAGAGAGTTGTACCCCCAGGTGCCTTAGTAGAAGGCGTCTTTAGAAAGCCGCCCCCCCTACAATCCCATGACTGTCCAAGCTGGGCGTTTCTCATAGTTGAGTGTTACGTCTAGGGGTCTTGGAGTAAGCAGTTGCTTTGCACATCTGAAGATGCCCTTACAATCCCTGCATCCCTTTTTCCTTATGTCTTTCTTGCAAGACAGAATGTATAGTATAGGGTCCTTCATAAGAAGCACCGCATGATTTCCATGCCCTTGATCTCGAAACGAGGCTTCCAGGGCCGGATGGATATCCCTCCTGATTTTGCCCTGATGATGGATGCCGTGGCCCTTGGTGGGAGCCATTTTGCGATGCACGAGTCTGTTTTGATTGTGAGTGCGCAAGTGGCGAGCCCACACACCGGCCAGCTGCTGACGCCAATCTTGGGAGTTAAAAGGATGGGCCCAGGCGACCACGCCGGTGATGCCATGGTCAAGCTGGCATGGAAGATTCTGAGAGATCATCCTGCTGACCTACAGATGCAACGACTGCGGTGCTCAACCGCAGTCATAGTGGGCGACGGTCAAATTTCACAAGGAGGACGCCGGCACAGGCATCCGTCATCAGCTGTGCTGAAAAATGTGCGACGAGATTTCCCCGCATGCTTCATGTTGGGCTGCGCCGATGATGACAGAGTGGGGCCCTATGCATCCAGAAAATTCTGCGTGCGGCCGAGTCGTGTGACGCGCAGAAGCAGCAGCCCAACTCATTGATGCCGAAATGCCTCCCTGCTTTATCCCTACCATCTGACCCTAAACCCTAAACCACAATCTCCACTTTTTTGTTGGAAACTGCGACACGTTGACGCCTAGGCCCTAAAGCTCTGAAGCAAGGAGATTTGGTTTAGGTTTCTGGGTCTAACCCCAAACCCTACGTTCCAAACCTAAAGTCCTAAGCCATGAGCCCTCCATCCTCAGGCCTAAACCTACACTCTAATCTTTCAACCCGAAATCCTAAACCCCAAGCCCTAAAACCCTAAACCCTCTACCCAAAATTTTCAAGCTTGAAGCACTTGAATGGGGCATTTTGGACATGTTTTCCAAGTTTGTTTTTCGTCCTGCTGCTCAATGGGGCGATACAGCTTGATGCTCAGTGGTCGCACAGATGGAACCCTAGTCCCCGAACCCTATTTTCGAGTTCCAACTTGAATCTTCAACCCCAATCTTTCAATCCGAAGCCCTTACACCCGAACCCCCAAGCCCTGATCCCCTAAACCGTGAACTCCAAATCCTAAACCCTAAATCCTCCTGCTCCAGGCAGATTGGGGTGAGGAGAGCGTGGGCGCCATGGTCAGAATGCTCTGGTTTCAGGCTTGCGGTTTAAGGATTAGGGTTTAGGGCTTGGGGTTTGGGGGTTAGGGTTTTTTCAGTTTAATGTTGGGCCTTCAGGGTTTAAGGCTGTGTAGTTCCCAATGCTGGAGAATTAAAAGATAGGTTTGCATTTGATATAACTGCAGTTTAGTATGCCCCCAAAGTACCTAACTCGACACCCTAGCCCAACAACTGAACCCTGAATCCTGAAAGTCTAAATCCTAAAGCCCGAATTCCTAAAACCCTAGTTCCAACACCCTAAATCCTAGCACCCTAAATCCTACAGCCTAAATCCTAAAACCTCAAATCCTAACACCCTAAATCCTACAGCCTAAATCCTAAAACCCTATTCCTAGAACCCCAGAGCCCAAACCCTTTGCACAATAAGCCGACGCGTAAGGGTTCAGGGTTGGGGTCCTAAATTCCGCAAGGTGCCCAGCCTCCAAAGTTGACTGGGTGGATGTTGTAGGGAGTATCTAGACCTAGGGTCCAGGGACCCAAATAATGGGGTTTGAGGGCCCAAAGACCATTAATATTATCGTATTTGGGCCCTACAACCCTATTATTTGGGTACTTGGACCTTTAGGGTAGGTTTGGGTTTTCAGGGTTTAGGGTTTAGGTTACTGCCACCGTTCATTGACAGTTGGATTATATCTATATTGCACTTATTCTAAGCCCTTTAGATGACCAATGCTATAGACGGTTCAGGGGTGTGGGCAGGACCCCTAAACCCTAAACCCCAAACCCTAAACCTTGTTGGTAGCATGATAGTCGAGGTCAGTTCTGGGTGTTGAGTTCTTTCGATGCGTTTTGTGGGCAGTTGAGGTTTTAGGGTGTAGGGCTTGGGCTTAGGGTTTAGCATTTAGGGTTTGGGGTTCGGGGTTTAGGGTTTAACCCTGAACCTAAGTCGCAAGTCCGAAGCCCCTAAACCTCAACCCCGAAAGGTGTATGTATAGCACCCGCAGGGGGGGGGGGGGGGCCATGAGATTCAAGTAATAAAGGGGCGTAAATAGGAGGCATAGGGATTTAGAGTCTAGGGTTTAGGGTTTTGAAGATTATGGTCTTAGTTCCTTGTATAGAATGATGGTATTAGGCATCTCAAACAGACCTCAACCCTAAACCCTATTTCCTAAGCCCTAACCCATATTTAGGCCCCTTTCAATACATTGCGCCTTGCCTCTCCTGGTTGGCTGTTTAGGGTTAAGGATCTAGGGTTTAGGGTTTAGGGTTTAGGGTTTAGGGCTCAGGATTTAGGATGGGCGGCTTAGGATTTAAGTCTTAGGAGAGTAGGCGGTGTGGGGTCACGATTTTAGATGTAGAGGTCTAGCTACAAGTTGTTCAGTCTTGGGTGTAGGTGTACCTGGAATTTCCAAGTACCCAACAGCATGGCTACGAATTTCAAAATCAAAGGTAGAGGCCATTGCTGGCATTTGGAAATTGGAGGTCCAAGTAGAATTCGGGTTAGGGTTTGGGTGGATGTTTTGCTGGTATGGGCCGCTTCTTCATGGGTATTTGAGTCATTAATCTGCGCTGCACCGCAGTGCTGCAGGGGCCTATAGAACATTTACCTATGGTGCGGTCCTAGAATCTTTGCAGATGGGTGGTATGGGGTACCACAAGCAGACCTGAACATGATATTGCTCATTTCGTAGGTCCCCGTGGTACATGCTGCCAGTTCTTAAAAGAACCATCTGCAATTTAATGCATTAACTCCTTAATAGTCCAAGATTTCTTGCTGTATGGCACTGGCTTCAACTGTCTCCATCAGTGTGTGAACCGCAGTCAAGCTCCACATGTGCTAACCGGGCGGACGTCAACGTTCATGAGCTGCATTGGTGTCAAAACCACTTACAGCCATCAGTAGACGTGCCACCTCCGTTGTTTGGCATCAGCTTGCTTGGCTTCTGCCGAATCACTTCAGTTGTTTTGTCAACCTCCATGTCACGGAAAAGAGAGTGTCGATGAAGAAGCGTTCCATGGAAAAACCCTAAAGCCTGTTCTCTTGAAATTCCTGACGACACTCCCTAAAGCCCAGATAGAAAAGCCCTGGTACATTCAGATTCCTGATTCCTTCATATTCTCACCTTCTCCCCAAACATGCTATATGACCCCTGTGAGGCCCTTAACTCCTAAGCTCGCAACCCCAAATCCTGGACTCTAAGCCCTATGGCCTCAATCCTAGACTCTAAGCCACAAATCCTAGACTCCCTAAGTCCCAAAATCTAATCCCTAAATCTTAGGCCCTTACGTAAATCCTTGACCCCACACCCATCTAAAAGGACTTAAAGGGGCCCCAAATGAATACCAAAATGATTCTATAACCCAGGGTTTAGGGTTTGGGGTGCCTCTACACCGACCTCAACGAATCCCATACTCTCGGCCCTGAATCCCTGGCCTGCACTCTTATGCCGGACATTCTTGACCCCAAAACCCTGATCTTAAAACCACCAAACCCTAAAAAAACGCCCAAACCCTAAACTCTAAACCCCGAACCCTAAACCCTAACCCCTGAACCCCTAAATCCTAAACCCTAAATCCTAAACCCTAACCCCTAAACTCCTAAACCTAAGGCGCCTTGGTTTGTGCAGATCACCTGGGCCGTGTGCTCAGCCAGGCTGGTGAAGTCGTGGAGGCGGAGGCACGGAGGGCTGAGCTACGAAGGGCTCACGACGGTCTACTTAATCCGATTTAGGGTTAGGGCTAAGGGGGGTTAGGGTTTAGGGTTTAGGGTTTAGGGTCATAGGGATATATGGGGAGGGTTCAGGTTTTGGGCCATTATCTTACTCATGTTTGACAGCCAGGCAGGATTCAGCGTCTAGAGTTTAGGCTTAAGAGTTTAAGGTTTAAGGTTCAGGTTTGCAGGTTTAGGGTTCATAGGTTTGAATATTGTGGTTTGGGTACAGGTCTTGTTGGCCATTTAAGGAAGAGGATAGACAATAAACCGTCCTGCACATGTTTTCTCGTGTATGTGTGTGTATGCATGCGGCAACCTTGCGAGGAATACACAGGTTTTTTGGGGTATATAGGGATTCACAGGAAATACCGAAGAGAAAGATTTTTTTCGGTGTATGTATGTGCCTTGCTTGAGTAGCATGGCTAGGTGGAGCACAGAGGGTTTGAATGGACATGTGTAGGGCTCGAGGTAGTTTGAGCGGTTCTCACCAGGGCTTCGGAAGGTAGATTTAAGATTTGGGATAGCGGGGATGCGCAAGGATTACAGAGGAAAGTGCGTGGGTGCAGAAAGCCTAAACCCTAACCCGGAATCCCAGGCTTTAAGCCCCAAGCCCTCAAACCCACATCCAGAAGCCCCTAAACCCAAAAAATCCTTAGACAGTAAACCCTAAAACCCCCAACCACGAAAGCCGCTGAAGCATCTAAACCCAAAAACACCTTTAGACCCCAAGCCCTAAAGACTCCCTAAATCCCCATCAACCCCCCGCAATCCCACTGCGGTTTAGGTTTAGGGTGCAGGGACCAGGGTTTAGGGTTTACCTGGACCCCAAAAGTAGGTAAAATAATGTCCTTTGTGGCTGTTATTATGGGTTTAGGTTGTTATTTTACATACTTTTGGGGTTTAGGGGCCAGGTTCACCTACAAAGAGCTGTCGCGGGCCTGGAGAAGGCCTTTCCATGCTTGCACGGGTTCACTCTACTGCCCAGACCCCCTAAAGGATCCAAAAAATGGAGCCCCCCAATATGAACCCATTACTACACTGGGGAAACTAGGGAATTAATAGGGGGTTCCAGGGGAAGGGGCTACATAGACTACCAGTGCTGTTTAGGATCTCATTAAATACCACCCTAAAACCCTAAACCCAAACCCCTAAACCCTAAATCCCTAAACCCTGCTGGTTAGGGTACCCCAACTTGTGCTCATGTGATAGTTATGGGTCCTTATTATAGGGGGTTGGGGTAGCTAAAGTCCGCTCTTTGAGTGGGGCATAGGGGATCTGCAGGGTTTCGGGTTAAGGGTTTGGTTTCTGGTTTAGGGTTTAGTAGGTGCGCAAATAACTCGAATAGAATTGGAGAGCTAAATGCAAAAGACTGCGCACCATGAATTTTGTGTTCATCAGGGACGTATAGGCCTATCTCACTTGGATATTGGGAGTAATTACACCATAGCTGTATAAGAGTTGGAAGGGAATGCTGTTGGCAATTATTGAGGCTTTTTCATTACTTGCAGGTTGGGGCTCGGGGATTTAGAGTTTAGGATTTCGGGCTTGGGGGCTATAGTTAAGATCAGGGTCTACGTGTGCAGGATTTATAGTATGCGGCTTAACTAGGAGCATAGAGGGGATGTACAGACTTTGCTTTACTAGAGAAACCAAGGAGTTTGGTAAGTTATGATCTTTATGGCCTAACCCGACATGCGGTTCGAGGGTGAGGGCTATGGTGTCTGGAGTTCAGGATTTCCAGCTTCGGATGCAAGCTCAGGTGCTGAAAGTGGCCGCTGACATCGTCCCCTGTCCCGTACTTCTGCTTCTAGGGCTTATTAAGGGTACGCACTAGGTAGTGTTTAGGTTCATGTCCAACCCACGCCCTGAGCCCGAAGCCCCTACTCTCTGGACCCCTAAACCCCTACACCCTCAACTCCAAAAAACTCTCTTCAAGCTAGGCAAGTTGCAACGACCTCCCCGGCCTCACTTAAACAAGTGTTGCTTATCTAGAATTTGGAGCCAAAGTGGCTTCGGAATTATTCCAAGTGAGCCAGTTAAATCCATAAACCCTAAACCGTATACCCTAAACCCTACACCCTACTAAACCCTAATTACACCCTAAACCCTACACCCTAATTTTCTTATAGAACCCCATAATATAGTAGTTTCCATTTTCCATTATCCCGATATTACCCCAATTTTAACCCTAAACCCTAAACCCCAAACCCTAAACCCTAAACCCTAAACCTTTACCCCAAAAATAGGCCTTGGGGGCAGAGCACTCCGAGACCTTCATCGCAAGGTCGAGTCTTGCCATGCTGCTGAAGCTCGGATGAAAGTGGAGTTGAGGGTTTATAGGGTTTAGGGTTTAGGGGTTTGAGGTTAGGGTTTAGGATATAGGGTCTAGGGTTTAGGGTGTAGGATTAGGGTTTAAGGCTTATAAAGTATATAAGGATATTCTAGAGATGCATCTAGAGATACAGAGGGTTTCAAACGTTCAGGGGTTGCTTGTCTAATCCCAGTAACCTGAGCTCATACGGTTTAGGGTGCAGGGTTTAGGGACTTCAACAATATTTAGATGAATGTTTTGATCCGGCTTTTCCTCAAGTGTTGGGGCATAATTCTACTTGCTGTTGGGGCGTGGGGTTTTCTGAGTCTCTGCAAGCCTGCAACCAGGGGCTCTAAAGCCCTAATCCCTATAAGCCCTGAATGCGAAACCATGAACCTTGGATTATAGATGCCATTCTTTCCACTGGAAGACGCTGTTCAAAGATGCTCCTTAACTGAAAGTCATGCAGTAGAAGCCTGAACAATTGGTAATATTTATTCCTTGTAGCACTTACATAGTCGTAGTGGAATGTAACTCATGACCTTGCCCTAATCTTTGCACTAGGGATCCGAGCATGCAAAAACACCTAGATGGGGCCCTACAGTCTGTAAATGTCACCTACATTCGGCTATTTGGATTTCTAGGGTTGTAAAGCCCGTATGCTAGAATCCCTATATAGCACTACATAAATTCAGTTTCCATGTCATTGTCCATCTTGTTTTCTGTTTGCTTCGCCACCGTTCTAATTGTGTAGGCCCCCAAAACCTCTAAGCCCTGAGGCCTAAATCCTGAAATGAACTCCAAGTGAGCCATACTAATAGTATCCCCCTTAACAAGCCTTATATTAGTCCCTACATCATCCCTCATGTTACCCCTTTAAGCAGTTTAGACTATAGCTCAAGTAGCTTTAGGCCCTACTGTACTTCAGTGAACCCAGGAGCAGCCGGGGTCGCTACGAGGAGTGGCGTCGGGGTAGAGAGGGTTTCATGGGGGCTATGTAGGGGTACTATGGGGATGTATAAGCGTTATATAGGCGTACACCCTAAACCCTTAGCCGGTATATGGGTTATATAGGAATTATTGAGCTTAGGCCTCTAGCTTGAAACTGTAATCTGCCTAGGAATTATTTTCATTTTTGTTGTTCTATACCCCTTAGGAATTATTCAAAGTATGTCTTATTGTAGGTCTAAGGAGACTACAGGAAGTTCGGGTGCAGAGTTTTTTGTAGTGTTTTCCCAAGTACCTACTGCTTGAGGGGTTATACCTATTAGTTTGCGGTGTGAGTATTACTAAGCTGTGAGCAATGGGGGTTAGATGTAGCGCTTTTGACCTTCTGGACTTCAGTTTTTATGCTAGGGAGGCGTGTTCGTGTGGACAATCCGAATTTTCTTTCCATCTCCCTTCAGGGCCCCTTATTTGAACAAACCCTCGTTTTGGGCAAGGGTATGTAAGGATTGTTATTAAACGCTGTGTTCGACGTTGCGGGTTTGAGGTGAGGGGCTTAAGGGTTAAGTGGCTTGCCGGCATTGGGGCATGGGGTTCTGGGTTTCAGGACGTAGGACGTGGGATTCGGGGCCTTGAGGGGGTTCAGGGTTTGGTTCAGTTCAGTCTGCAGCCTTTTGCTTGAGATCTCCAAGTTCAACGCAGCCGGAAGCCGATGCCAGGATTCGTAATACCAGTAAGATTCTGAATGCGATGAACACGACTAATAATGTTAATACAAATCAGTTAATACAAATCAGATTAATAAGACTTGTACGATTCATCATACCAAGAACACGAATAATGCGAATAACACTAATGATATAAATAATCTTAACAAGAATAAAGAATAATAAAGATAACAACACTACTAATACAAGGAATACTAGTACTACTTGGACCGGATCCCAAAAGTACGTAAAATCACGTCCTTTGTGGCTGTTATTATGGGTTTAGGGCTATTATTTTACATACTTTGGGGTTTAGGTACTACTAATGAGAATAGTATTTAATACTATTTCCTAATGTTAATAGTACTATCATACGAATAATGCGAATAATGCGCCATTTCACTGTGGAGCCATGACCACGAAGCGCTGAACTTGTAATCCCACCTGCAGGCCCACATGAGCTATCCAAGAATATAACCCCTATATAATCCCAGCTTCCATTTCATTTTCCATTTTCTTTTCCATTTGATTCTCCATTATTGGGTACCATGGAACCCTAAACCCTAATCCTCTGAACTCCTTCAAGGGGATCACATAGGGGAGTATTATAGGGGCTATTAAGGATATATTAGGTGCTTAGACTATAGCTCACATGCGCACAGCTGAGTAGTCTTGACTGTGTAACTATTTCTGTTTAAACGACACATTTTGGCACATAGGGTTGCAGGTAGACCCCTAACAAAGTGGGTTGCTGCTAAGGAACTTAAACTAAATTGCCACAATTCCGAACCGCATTCACTGTTTAATAATAGCATGGGAATTCAGGCCTAAGCCTATATGAGCGACGACCTAAAGTTCCGTCAAGAGAACCAAGGCTAAGGGCCGCAGTATTTTATCATCGGGAGCAGCTGTTCTAAGGGAAGCGGGAAGGGGCCGGAGATACAAGCGAGATCCGGATATTTCATGAGTCAAAAATGAAAGCATTGTAGCACAATGACGTTTAAGCGAGATCCCCCTGAATTCAAAAAAACGAGACCATGGCATCTATGAGTATTTCTCAAGTAAGCCAGATCAGGGGCCGGAATAAGGAAATAGCGTTCCTTGCCCAAACAAGAACGTTCGTCCGCCGCTCATGTAACCCCCTTACTTTAAGTTCCCTAGCAGCAGCCCAGTATGCCCCGCCACCTGTGCATCAAACCCCTCGAAGACCCCAAACTAAACTCTAAACCCCAACCCTTAAACCCTAAACCCTGGGTACCGCGCCTTCTCTGCAACAGTTGGATAATTTTTCAATACAGTTGTACATAGCCCTTAATATGACCCCTAATATATGGACTGTCACACGGTGAGGGCAGTACTCAACCTACTCCGCGCGAGGAGGCCGAGTCGCATGCGCGGCGTGCATACGAGGGCAGCCGCTCTTTGCCGCTGCCTCCGCATCAGCAGCTGATGACTCCTTATTGGAATATAGGATATGATTATACTTTCAAAATACAATCACGCCGTTTGTGAATGAAACAACAGGAAAGCAAAAGCAAACTACTATATTTTTGGGGATTCACATAAACTCTAAGCCCATAAACATAAACCCTACGTAAACCCATAGGGGCGACTATAGCCAGGCATTCCTCCATTCCTGTTAACAACCAGCAAGATTTGCGATGAAGCTCGTTTCCTCAAGTTGGGGCGTAGGAGGCTCTAAGGATTTAAGGTTGAGGGTTTAGGCTTTAGGCTTTAGGGTTGAGGGCTTAGGGTTCAGTATTTAGGTTAGTAAGGACTGTTGCGAGGTCCTTGTTCCAAAGGTATTGGGCTTGCCAGAATCGCTTTACTAGAGGAAGGCTAAATGGATTGGGCGAGGAGATTGTGTTCGTCTGTAGGATTTACTCGGGCACATACTGCCAAATATTGGGGGTTGCCTAGGGAATACTTGGACCTCAAAGCAAGGTGAACTATTAGCACAAGACCATAAATCCTAGACCCTAATCTCCTCAAAGCAGCCAAGACGGCCAAACATGCCATAATCAGACATACTTTTCGGGGTGCGGGTATTCATGGCCCGGCGGAGGAACCCGAATATCTTCAAGTTACCCATGTACAATCCCCAAGAAGGACCCCCATCATCCCCCAGGCATGCCTGTATAAGCTTAAACACGAGGCACACTGGCTTTTGTTTAGGCTTTTTATTATATAGGGTTATATAAGGTTCATATAGGGTTATCGTCCCTATGCTCCCCGGGAGGCTGCAAAAAGCCCTCTGTCCTGTACAGGGTATTAAGGGCGGGATGTAAGCTTTAACCGGAAGTATGTAGAAGTAGATGTGTGCAGAATGAAGCCCTATGCTCAGGTTGTTAAGGGCTTAAGGTTTAGGAGTGAAGGTTTTAGGGCTTACGTTTGAGAGTAGCCCCTATGTAATCCGCAATAAAGTCGTTGCTTCCATTTTCTGTTCCATGCCCTCATTCCCTACTAGCAACAAGCAAGCAAAACCCAAAGCCTTAACGCGGAGCTCTCATTCCCAAACTCCTGGCTCCCAACCCCAGCCTCCATGCCTACACATTAACCATCCCAACCTCCTAAATTCGCGTAGTTGGCCCCCAAAACCCTAAAGGCCCGAATCCCAAACCCAAAGCCCTTAATCCTCAAATTTCAACCCAAAGCCCCTACCTGGACCCCAAAAGTAGGTAAAATAAAGTCCTTTGTGGCTGGTATTAGGGGTTTAGGACTATTATTTTACATACTTTTGGGGGTTTACGTAAGCCTTAAATGCTTGACCCTCAACCTTCAACCCTGGGCCCGAACCCGAAACCTTGGATGCTGCACCCACACATTAGCAGCTGGATACGACTTATAAAATGATTTAAGGTTTAGGGTTTAGGGTTCAGGGTTTAGGTTTAGGGTAGCCTTTCATATGACCCCCTATTATAGACTGCAAATGTGCGGCAGCCTAAACCAAGTACTGCTATGGGAACCTACGTGGACCCTTCAGGGAGACCCTAGACCCTCAACCCTAAAACCCTCTGGACCCTAAACCTTTAAACCTTAAACCCTAAATCCTAAAACTTATAAGCCCTAAACCTTATAAACCCTTGAAACCTTATAAACCCTAAACCTTATAAAACCTAAACCTTATAAACCCGAAACCTTATACACCTCCAACCTTGTAGTGTCTATAGACCTTATAAACCCTTGACCTGATAAACCCTAAACCTTGCAAACCCTAAGCCTCATAAACCTTAAACCCTCAACCCTGTCCCGAGGCTTGGTCCGTCCCACGCCGAGACGCACGTGTTCGGCATGAACCTGGCGCTGGCGGGGGGCTTTAGGGTTTGTGGTTTAGGGTTTCAGGTTTTACGGTTTAGGGGTTGGGGTTTAGGGTTTAGGGTTTAGGGTATTAGGGCTTAGGGTAGGCTTTGGAAAGGTAAAGGGTTTAGGGTATCGAGGACCCTCCCAAGTATAGCATCAGGGGAAGGTGTGAATCAGAAGGACCGACCTCACCTGAAGACTCGATTTTGGTCCTTTCTTGCTTATACTTCTGCGCTTCTGCGCGTCTTGTGATCCTGATGCTGTTCTTTGATTTAAATGCTGTATCTATACATGTTTAAACTTTAAAGCAAAGATCCTTTTTTGTGCTTGTACGAAGTTTCGCGATTTAAAGTCACTCCGTTATATTTAATTAATCCTTCAGACGGGCCCTTTATAATTATGTGTACGCATCAGGTTGAATGCAAGACCCTCTGCTCAGCACCAGGGAGTTTCTTAGTGTGCACCCGTGATTGAAACCTGAAAGCTCAAGGTCATTTGGCCACCCTCATGGAAAGTTCATTTTTGTCATTCATCTGGGCTTCGGGGCCCTTAAGGCCGAAACCCCAAAACGCACAGAGTAACCCCAGTCCCAAAAGCAAAAGCGGATGCTGTAGCTTCGGCAGAGAGAGGGAAACTTCGTAAGGCGGTGAATGATGCGAAAGACTGCTGTAATGTACGGCACTTCTGGACATTCTAGGGCTATTTGAGTTTGTATACTTGCTATACATGTAGTCCTTTTTAAGTAGATAGAATATGGCTTTGGGGTATATTATAATCAGACACCTAAACACCCCGCATTCTGTTTACTTAAGGGGGACTGTACATCCCAAGCCCGACAATCGGAATCCGAAGCTCCCTAGCGATGCCCGACAAGCTTACACGGTCTGTTCAGGTCCTGCGGGAGCTGAGCCGTTCGCAGGAGTTCGGGCGGAGGGTTAGGGTTCAGGGCTTAGTTTTAAAGTTTAGGATTGAGGATTTCGGGTTTACGGTTCAGTGTTTAGGGTTTCAGGTTCAGACTTTGCTTGGAGGGAGGGTGAGCTTCTGATTGTTGAGGGCAAGGGCTTCAGGCCTCCTGGAGATCTGGCTTCGAGTTTGGGGTTTACTAGGGTTTAGAGGTTATGGTTGCGGATGCGTTGCAGCTTGAAACTTGCAAACAATCAGGGACTTCTGCTCCAAAAGAAGGACCCTTGGATCATCCCATGGCTCCTTGCGGGGTCAGAACAGGTTTAGGGTTTAGGGTTGCAGCGCTTCTTTGTCTTGATCTTTAAATACTTTAAATGGTAGAAGTACAGAAAGTAACACCCTCCCCCTTGCTATGCAATTCAAAGCGCGGGGATCCTTGTGAAAACCCTAAACCCTAAACCCGTCAACCCTCTAACCGCAGGAGCTAGCAAGATGAGCTTGTGCTGATAAGGTAGGGGAGGGGTTAGGATATGAGCTATAGTCTAAACTCCTTAAAGGGGGTAATATATGGGATTGCATAGGGTTATTTGGGGCTTAGGGCTTAGGGCTTAGTGTCTAAACTACTTGAAGGGCGTTATATAGGGGATAATATAGGGGAGTAGTATAGTTATGAAGGTGGATACCAGAAGTTTAGATTATATAGAGCTGAACCTCACACCTCCTATTGTGGTGTGGATAGGAGACATATCCACAGAGCTTGCGAAACAGACTTCAGCAAAGGAGGCAGAGCCATTGCTCCGTGAAGCCCTCATCGGCCTTGAGCTCAGGTTTTGCAGAATGGTGGGTTCACAGTTGTAGCTTTGCTTCTCTGAAGCACAAAGGTTGCCCTATTATCCGCCCCCCTATACTACCCTTGTAGGTTCCCCCTTAAGCAGCCTGAAATAACCCTAACAATCCATAATTCAAGGGGAAACCTCGGGCTGCTAGCGGGAGCCCATGATGAAACCAGCTCTACGGATAGTTTGCACTCGGCAGTAAGCCGGAAGCTTCAGAGAGTGTATGGTAAAAATTCTCAGATTTTTGGATTTATTATTCCTATTACTACTAGTATACTATTGTTATTATTATGTTTGAGCAGAGTCTGTGAAAATCCTCTACTGATGTGGAACCATTACTCAGAAACCCAGTCTCTTGACCTCAAAATGCTTAGCCCGGACCTAACACGGAACCCTGTTTCAAAGGGTTGTACAGCAGTTCCTTCTGGCCAGATAAGATTATGTAGGGATGCATAGATTCTAGGGTTCGGGACCTTTACAGGCCCCATGCTAGCATCGAACCCATTTACAAGCCCCTTAAACAGAAACAGCAGTCTTTGTCGGCGCTCTTTTGGGCTTGCATGTCAGATTGGGGAAGGTATGTAGACTACTTAATTCAAGAAGCACTAAACCCAAAGCACTGACCCCCAAACCTCTCAACCTAGCAATCCAACCTCTGCTTAGGCCTGGATCGCGAGAGGGGCGGTCAGCACCCTGACACGCCACTTCAGCTGCTATGGAGTGTCGGATGTTTGGGGGCTTGGTTTAGCGAGTTTAGTGTTTATATTATTGTTTGTGATTCAGAATTTGGGGCTTAGGGTTTGTGTTCACGAGTTTCCATAAACACGTGGCCGCTAGATAGCCCCCTCTGCAGTCGTCCTCTCATTTTAGAGAGCCCTCAAATGCCCGAAAGCGAACGCACATTTTTCGGAAACCCTGATGTTGAAAATCTAGGACAACATTCAAGTCGCTATCAGTATATAGGACGAAGCCACCTAGTGTTGCCATGACAGCTGGCAACGATTAGTGGTTTAAGGGATTATAGTACCATCTCTTCGGAGGGGATGTTAGCTGTCCTTAAGCGTAGAGGTAGGTGATAGGGACTCTAGAATTAGGCGTCCATTCTATACCCGATATGATATTAGGATCCCCTAAAGGGGACCCCTGATTTTCGGAACCCTCAAAACCCTGTGATCTACTGCATGACCTGAGTTTCCCTTCTATTCTCAACTTTCTCTTTCATTTGATTCCCACTATCAATAAACCATCTACTTTCGGGCAGCCTTAAACCCTAAACCCCGACCCTATGTTGCCCACGGCAGAAGCACAACTTGTGGCAGCCGAGTCGGCCTCCATGCCCTGCACTGGGGGGTTGGGGTTCTGGGGTTTTGGGGTTTTAGGGTTTTGTCCTTTCTGGGTCTCAAACCCTGAGCCCTGAACCCCTGACCTGCAATGGGACATCAGCGCAAGGACCCGGAAGCCTGCTTACTACCCTTGTACCATGTCCTAAAGGGGGGTAGGTACTAGGGAACCTGAAGAAAGCTTGGGGGTACTAAGATAAGGGAATACTGGGGTCGCTAGGTGACCTACCCCCCTTGGACCAATCCTCCCTTAAGAAATTGTAATCCTTTGCCTCGTAAGTTGGAGCCCTTTGAAAACTGATTCGTTGAATTTCAAACCTGATCCCCCAAACCAGACTAACCCTAAGCCCACAAACCCTAACCCTGAGCAATACAACTTAAACACCAAACCCGTAAACCCAAACGCTAGATCCTGAACCCCAAGCCTCAAACTAAAACCTAAACACCAAACCCTAAACCGCAAGCCTACTCTCTACACTCCAGACCGTAAAGCATAAAGTTACCTCTATTGACGATATGCCGCTAAACCCTATAGCCCTAGAACACCTTTACAACCCCCAATCATAAAACCTTATTTCCTAATACGCAAAGCCCATGAACTTGAATTCAGCTACCTTGCAAAACCCATATTAGTCACTACGTATCCATATTCTGCCATCCTAATTTAGTTTCATTAAGACAACATATCGTCTACGAATAACCTCAGTGTCCCTTTCCTGTTCCAGTTGTTTTTGCCATCCTTACACTTATAGTCCCCCTGAAGCAGGTAGAATCCCCTTAAGCAGGTAGAATACGGGTACAGGGAATGTATTTAAGGTTCGGGAAGTTCCATATTCAATCTGCTGAAGGGGACTGTGACTGGTAACCCTCAACCCCAAAGCTTGAACCCTAAACCTTCAACAGAAGTTGTATGACGCCGAAGAGCAAAATTCAAAACTCACCAAAACTCGGCCCAAAGCTTAGGACATGAACCTTATACACTATCTGTGAAGCTTTGACCGAATCTAAGCTCCTTGACATTGGGTCGGCCCCTGAGATATTCAATATTTTCCCTACTGGCTTTAATCGGAGACCCTATATACAAACATGTTTATATTGGGGGTCATATATAAGGGTTATATGGGGGTTATATAGGGGTTGTATTGGGATAATGGAAAATACATGGAAACTACTATTTAGGGTTTAGGGTTTTAGGGGTCAACCCAGTAACAGCAATTCACAGCAGCCCAGGCTAGCGGCTGCAAGCCACCTATCAGCGCTGCTCCTGCACTTGCGCCACTCGGCGAACCTACCCGAAGCCCTACCTGACCTACAGATGTATCTGTTCAGGGTTTATAGTGCTTGGGGTTACGGATTCAGGGCTTTAGGGTTTGGGTTTGAGGATCGTGCCATTTAATTTCCAGGCAATTACTAGAAAACTCGTAGCTCCAGTGCTGAGGCTCAAGCCCGAAATCCGAAAACAACGCTAAACCCGTAAAACCTAAGTAACACCCTAAAACCCTACGAACACCCCAACGCCCTAAGCCTGACAACCCTAAACTGTAAACCCGTTTTGCGGCTGGGCTCAAGATGGAAACAAGTGGGAGTTGTAGGTTTACAGAAATGGTGTGTATGTTGGGTACTGCCCCCCCAGCAACAGTCTATATGAGGCGTCCTATTAAGGGCTATATATAACCATTCTAATTATTATCCAACTGTTACTGAGGGGGGCAGTACCCAAGGTTTATGTGGTTTTGGTGTTAGGGTTTGCAGGGTTCAGTGTTCATAGGATGTACCCTGAAGTATGTAGAATAATTGCATTTTTAGGTTTCGGGGCGTTGTTTACATGCGTTTGAGGTCCAGGTAGGTCCAAGAGGGGCAGCTACTTGCCAGTTTTTCCGAACCACTTGGTGTGGTGCACAACGTTGATGCCAGTGAAGTTTGCATAGATCTAGAAAAGTGGAGGGAGGCCATCACTAGGGACCTCGCCAGTCTTCAGAAGTGCCATCAAACGGCACACCGGCGCTGCAGCCCGAAAGCTTTTCTGCAAACGGGGGTGAAGCCCATACCTCCAAAGGTGGTGTGGACCGTCAAACCGCCAGAACCTTCCTCTAGCCTTCTCTTCAAGCGGAAAGCCCGTGTGGTTGCAGGGTGGCGGGTTCATAGGATGTAGGGGTTAAGCATTTGTAGGGAACCCATTATACCATAGAGCTCCCTATATAACCCCAATATGTACCCTATATTCAACCCAGTCTAAGATTCTAGAGTTTAGGGCTTCTGAATTTTGCGCTGCTCGAGCTCATGCTCAGGCTCAGGGGTTCTGGCTGAGCTTTAGAGCTTAGAACTCTAATGTACTATGATGTACTAGAATGTACTATGGTATACTATGATATACTACGGTATAATAAACTTAGGTGTAAGGCTGGCCAAAACCCATTCTGGTGTTCCATGATCCCTCAACCCTAGACTCTGAATAATGTAGTAGTTCCCATGTTCTCTTCCACTCCTGACCTTTACGTAAATACCCCATCTACAACCCTCATATCCCCTTTAAAGGAACCTCAGACCCTAAACCCTAAACTTCACCTCAGCCCTATACAACTTTAGAAAGATTGTGAGCCCCTTTAAACAGTTAGATATTATGCACCGAGCCCTTACAAGTACCCCTTATCATGGTCTACTGTAAACCCTAAACCCTAAACACGAAGCATAAACCCTAAACCCGAAACCAAAACCCTAAACCCTAAGGACCCAGTCTTAAACCCAATCCTGAAACCTTAAACCCTCTTTTGATGGTACATGTGGCTCAGGGGAGGACCTCGGCGAGGCTGAGCCCTTGGCGCGTCGCGCTTGGGAGGCGGCCATACTTCAGGGTTTACTCAGTTACAAAAGGGGGGTCAAAATAGGCCCTGTGGTATGGGTTTGGCGGTTCAATTTCAAGGTTTGGATTAGCTTTATAATAACGGCTGATAGTGTTTATAGACGCGTTCTATCAGATTATTTAGTTTTGTTTCAAGAAAGTTGGCAGGCAAGATGTAGGCTGTGTAATTACTTGTGAAGGGCTTTCTCTGTTTCTCTGCAGCTTCAAGGGTGTAGGGTTGGTACATGGGTGGTTGTCAAAATTATGGTCCCTTTTTGGGTGCCATAAATATTAGGTGCCGTATTATAATAGGGACCCAAGAATGGACCATAATTTTGACAGCCACCCACACGTTGCCCTGAGTGTTCCTCAACATTACTTACTTGGCACTCTTTGGATCTCTGTAGTATGTCGGGCATTTGGAATGCACACAGCTCCCGGCGCAACCCCCTGGACCTACTGGTAGTCCGTTCTCCTAAGGATCAATGGTCTTGCCTTGGGCATGAAGTTTTTGTTGCAGGGGTCCTGAACCCAGCATGAACACCCCAGCCGCTGTGTTGCCAGGGTAGTCTGCGACACTTCGGCCAGCGCCTCAGTTCAGTATTCCGGGCCCTTTTGTGGTTAGGGCAGTTGATCCCCTTACAGTATTGCCTTTTTAAAAATGGTTCCCTAAGCCAGAAAACTTCTCAACGAGGAATCGCAAATCTACCGCTGTTTATAGGGTTTAGGGTTCGCCAGAAATTCAAGTTCTACCTGGAACCTAGACTTCCTTTTTTTGAGGTTCTCCACATTTTCCTGGATGTTTTCCAAACACGTGGGACATCCAGGGTCCAGGCGCTTTATGGCGACTTCAAGGAGTGCATGGTAGTGTCCATAAACAGGGGTACCCCAATATAGACCCCGAATTTCGCTGCAATCCTTTTATGGGGACCCCCAAAGGTGACCCCCGCATCTCCAAGGGGGTTCTCCCAAAAGTGAAGTCCTAATTCCGAGGACCACACATTGCCATGCTGAAGAAGCCTAAATAATTTCCTACATCCCCTATTCCTTGCAGAATTGGTTTATAAGGTACCTCAAATAGACCAGGGACTTATCATGCAACCTTCCAGACACTGCTAGGATTTCTGTCGTGGGTTAAGCCCTAACCCTACACGCGGAATTGCAAGCCTTGTCTGTAAGGGTTGAGCAGCCAAATAATCTTGCTGGTGGACTCTTTGTCTATTGCACATATAGCCTGATGTAGATCCCGAAAATCGCACACAGAGGATCACTGTATGAGACCTTGTCTACGGAGACCACCCGTCTGCCCCAGCCCTCAATCCGGAATTCCTAGATTCCTACACCACAAGTACCCAAACCCATGAAGAGTTTAGAAGTCTAGGGTTCAATCCCCTAAGCCCATACACTCCAAAGCCCGCATCACCTCCATCAACTGGGTTGCTGTTAAGGAACTTGGTTAGAGTTACCATGATAAGGAAACCCTACTATTTACTGTATACCCATACTATTCTCACTTAACTTAAGTTACCCTAAACCCTACAAACCCCTTAACTTAAGTTACCCTAAACCCTACAAACCCCTTAACTTAAGTTACCCTAAACCCTACAAACCCCTTAACCTAAGTTACCCTAAACCCTATAAACCCCTTAACCTAAGTTACCCTAAACCCTACAAACCCCATAACTTAAGTTCCTTAGCAGCAACCCAGCTAAGCCCAAGGCCCAGAGCACCCGCGCTCGCTCTGCGCTTCAGCGGACTTGGGGCTACTCAGTGCCGTCAAAACAGGGGTCATATGGGGATTTCATAAAATTAGGGGTACCCTTTTGGGGGTCCCCATAATAAGGACTATAGTATTTTGGGGTCTATATTGGGGTCCCCTTATTTTGGGAAACTACCATATAGGGCCTCATATGAGCTACAGTCTAAATTCCTTAAACGGGTTATATAGAAAGTTATATAGGGGAGTATTACAGGGCACATTCAGGGGGATACTAGGAGTTTGGACTATAGCTCGTATAGGGCCTAATATAGGGTACAGGGTTGAGGGGTGTAGTAGCGTTGACGGTATATAATGAAGGACCAAACGGAGAGGAATCTGGGATTTAGGGGTTTCGGGGTTGAGGAATTTTGCTTTTTCGGGTTATAGTCGCCCTCAAGTAGATACAATAATATGGGGTATATGGGGATCTTAGTTTAATATGCACTCTGCTGATTATAAAGCGGAGAAGAATTAATTACCAGTGCTTGTTAGGGAGTGGGCCACTATTCTAAATACTTCTTGTAGAACCTATTTTCCCATTCTCTGCTTTGCACCAGGGAGGCATTTCTACCAAATTGCACAACAGCTCATACGCTTGGGTAAGGAAATTGTTCTCTTTGGACATTCACATGGGCGTATCCCCCGAACTAAACTTATACTTGCAAGTTAAACCTATACACCCTTGAGGGAGTGCCGGATTGCATTCCTATAGTCCCTGTCTCATTCCACCCTCAACCCTAAGCCCCAGACCGCCTAGACCCTACTTAAACCCCAAACCTTCAGCATGGGTCAGGGCATATGATGTTTTGGTTCCAATTGTCCAGCAGACGTGGCGCAAATCAACATTTGGCGCACGTAGGTCAAAAGTGGTGATTTGAGAGATGAGGTTGAGAAGTGGAAGTCTGGGAGGGGTGAGTTGCAAAAATAGGAGATAAAACATCTAGCTGCGGCATAAACCATAGGCCCATAATAATAACTTGAGGGACGGCACCACCCTTTGCCTGTAGCTAGCGCTTGTGCTCTTCCAAATGTGGAAACAAGTGCAATGCGTATGCTTCTGATCTTTGCAGCTGGCGGATAGCATGGGTGAAGCACATGTATCATACTCTGACTCTGGCCCGCTCAGGTTGACGGTTCGCGCAAGCTGCACGGGCGGAGCGTGGCAAGGCAGATCGGGTGAAGAACCTGAGTCTTCCCTGCGAGATCCTAAAGCAGCTGCTTGGCGTGTGGAGCACTTCGCTGGCGACAAGAACGAGATACAGATTGCTTCCCAACAGCATGGCTAGGGCAGTGTACCGGGGCTAGGGTTGGCCGTGTGTTCTTATCACTTACGGGAAATCACATCTGAGATTGGCCAACCAGAAAATGGTCCCCGACCAGGAACTCAACCCGACTCAACCCATTGACAGAAATATTGAGCTCCAACAGCTTCTGAGAAAGTCATATTTCCTCCCTCGCTGCCATTTAATCACCAGTACGTCAACTTCAGCTCTGGTTCCTTCTCCATAAGCCTTATAATCCCTAAACCTGTAACCCTAATCCCGAAACCCATATTTACCATGAGCTCTAATCCGAGTTCATCACCTGGCACTAGCCCTGGGTCGAGTAAATTCTCAGCTTTGTGCTTTACTGCTTTGTCTGATATGTCTATGTATATATACACATATGAGCTATAGTCTAAACTCCTAATGGGGGGTTATATACGGGGACTACTACAGGGGTTATTAAGGGGGATACTAGGAGTTTAGACTATACTGTAGCTCATATATTGATATTTATGTAGGGCCATCTACAAGTCAGGTCTTAAGGTTTAAGGTTTAGCTGTTTGGGTCACATGGGCTTAGTTCCAAGTTACGAAGCTGTCATAACGTGGCCAGTAGATTGTGCCTTCGTCGCACCAACGAAGCCCAAACCTGACACCCTCAACCCTAAACCTTAAAACCCTAAAGCCCTAAACCCCTAAACCCCTAAACCCCTGAACCCCTGAAACCCTAAACCCCTAAACCCCAAACCCCTAAATCCTAAACCCTGCACCCTGAAACCCTAAACCCTAAAAGACACCCTTGCCAGACCCTGTGAGCAAGGCTCCTCCTGCTGGCACGAGCGCGGCCCAAGGCTTCTGTAGGGTTTAGGGATTAGGGAATATATGGGATTATGTTGGGGTTATATTGGGTTAGTGGTTTAGGGGCATTACCCCAACAACGGAAAATCAAAGGGAAAATGAACATGGAAAATAACAATGGAACATGAAATAGAAACTGGGGGGTATAGATGTTGGTGAAGTACTAAGGTTATATTGGGGTTAGATTGGGATAATGGAAAATGAAATGGAAACTACTATAATGGGTTATCTAGGGTTTAGGGTTTAGGGCTTAGCGACCCTTTCTATTGTTTCGTAGCCTTTAAAGTTGAAGTGGCGTTTCAGGATTTCGAGTCTAGGGTGTTGAAAAGTATATCTTGTAGAAACTTCCCACACTTGCAATAGTCTAGGCTTCCTTATTTTTGTATTCGGGTGGGTGTCGGACTTTAGATAGCCCATTGCTTCATATACGGGGACGTAGAATGTTCATGCCACGGTTTTACCTGGAGTCGAAGCCTTAGTCTCCGCTTGTCCAGTATGTAGGCCTCTCACACTGCTACCAAGTGATCTGGACTATTACCACCAGCGATAGGAGCCAGCGCTTGCACATAACAATCTGCATCATTCCGTTTGATCCAAGTCCAGGACTTTTAGAGAATAGTCGTGCGTGTCTGTCAATAGAGACTGCAGTTTTTCGTATTGTTAAAACTATATTCCCCGTTTGTGGGTGCCTTAGATACTTAGATGCTATCTATAGTGGGCTCTCAACAACCAGAATTTTGACAACTCACCAACATCTTCCGTAGACAGCAGACATGTTCCCATGCTGGTAAGCAACTCTGAAACCCCTAAACCCTAAACCCCTAAACCCTAAAACCTGAAACCCTAAACCCTTGTCCAAGGTCTGCAAGCATCGTACTGGTTGCTAGTATGGAGGGAGGAATGAATTCCGATTGTAGCCCCTGCATAAATCCCAACGTCCTACTCTAAACCCTAAAGCCCTATACCCTAAATGATAGCTACCCTAAACCCTAAAATCCGAATTAAGCCCTAACACCCTAAACCCTAAAACCCTAATTAAGCCCTAAAACCCTAAACCCTAAAAACCCTATACCCTAAATGGTAGTTTTCATGTTCTTTTGTATTCCTTCCCACCCTACCCTAGCCTGGGTTGTTGTTAAGGAACTTAAATTAAGTGCCCACAATGGGTGTATATATATATATAGTAGATAATAGGGTTTCCCCAATTTTGTAACTTAATTTAAGTTCCTTAACAGCAACGCAGTAGCCTCTGAAACCCTTGAGCCGCCTTGGCGACCCAACGGCCCAAGTTGAAAAACCGGCTTTGGGTTTTAACTGGACCCCAAAAGTATGCAAGATAATGGCCTTTATGGCTATGATTATGGGTTTAGGGCTATTATTTTACATACTTTTGGGGTCTAGGTACCCCCAAATCCTAAACCCTAAGCCTTAACTTAGACCAAACGGAGTACAGAAAGGTCCTAAACCCTGAGCCCCAGAACTCTGATAGCCTGAGCTATGAGCTCCGAAGCTGTAGCCCTACCCCAAACTCACTCCACCAATTTCCTCTGACAGCGGACGGTTGCATGGAGGGCCACAAGTAAGACCCCAAAGCACTATACCCTACACCCTGAAACCCTAACCCTAAACCACCTTCATGACATTATGAAGCGCAAAGAACCCTAAACCCTAAACCGTGTTGATTTCCGGAACCTTTCATTACATCCTGCCTTCGCCTCCCCCTGCAGGAAGTTTGGAGACGCCCCTCTTAGCTTGCTGCGCCGACGCTTTCAACATTAAATCCCAGCAAGATCCCTGGGTTTAGGGTTTAGGGCCCATAAGCTTTATAAAACTTCATACAAATCGTATGGACTCCTGTGCCCCACTTTGAGCGCTTTGGAAAGGAGGGCGAGCCTCTGCTTCGAGCGGCCCTGGAGGGTTTCCAGAAGCAGCTTGGGGAAAGCCACCCCCAGGTGCTTAGGGTCTAGGGTTTAGGCTCTAGGGTTTAGGGTGTAGGGTTTTTAGGGTTTAGGGTGCTACCTTATCTCAGTAGGGAGTAAGGAAAATCATCCGTACATAATTCCTACGTACTATCTTAGGGTTTAGGGAAAAAGGTAATACATATAAATTTTACAAGATTATGTAGGGATTACATTCGACTATTCCCTATATGCTCAGAACCAGTAAGCTTAGGGGTCGGGGGTGACGGCTTAGCTAGGATTTTATTGTTTGGAGTTCTGGGTTGGGGGTTTTGGGTTTTTGGGCTGGGGGTTTAGTTGAGGTTCCGGGTTTGGGGTTCCTCAGGGATCTAGAGACTTTGTAGGTCGGCTTTAGGGTATGGGCCTCCAAGGAGCCCTTCAAACGGGGCTAATGTTGGAAGTCTGCGCCGGCAGTATGGGCCCTTGCCTTTGTAGGCGGATTCCTGGGGCCCATAAGGGTACATACAGGGTACATATGAACCTTAGGATTACAGGCTCATGTGCCCATGGTTTTCAGAAATATGGTACAGGTGTATATAGGATTTGGGTGGGACCCTTCACAAAGGGATATCTATTTTTATTTAGATCTATATGTCTACATATATATATAATACATGTATATATATATATAGATGTCCTAGGGTTTTAACGGGTTGAGACTGCTTCGGGGGCTCCTTTTGGAAAGCCGCCCCCGGGCGCAACCTTGTCAAGGCGATTGTTCAGAAACTTACCCTACGGGTCCATGTACCCAATATTTGGGTACCTAGGGTTTTGGTACTAGTATTTTGGTACAGGTTTTGGGTAAGCATATGATTATTGAATACCTGGACCCTTAGGGTTAAGCTGGGATCTGCAGTAGTCACCTTTTCCGATTTGTTTGGCTTCTGTGTACTGGGTTCCTTGGAAGACCTGGCCATTCCAAAAACAAAATGTCTTTTTGTTCCCACTGTTGGATCAAAGTAAGTGGAAAATGCCTAGACCTTCCTCCTACCCTCTATTAGGGCCTAAGTACCCATTATTAGGGACCATATATCCCCAATTAAGGGTACAAGGAGGGTCCTAGTATATAGAGATATATGTATATAGAAGCCGTATCATGTACCGAATGCCAAAGTCAAGGTTTTTTGCTGGCATTAAATAGAGCTTTTCTCAGTCGCCGTGGGCATCTGCTTTAGCATTCATAGCGGCAAATTAGGCGCCCTAAGCCCAACTGTTTAATTTCTGAGGCAATGGGCTTTGTAAGTGGGAGACGGGGTTTAGGGCGTCTGGTCTTAAGGATTGGGGGCACCCCAAACCCGAAACCCCAAACTAAACCCCATAAACCCTAGACCCTAGAAATCCCACCTACATCCAAACTTAAACCTGTTTAGGGTTTAGGGTCCCATTAACCCGGGTTCCGAGTTCAGGGTCTCGGAGCTGTCTACTAGGTTACGGTGCCTACTTTTAGATATATGGAGGGCGGCCAAAGGCTGGTGCTCACAGAGGTAGTATAAAAGATCTGTTTAAATCCGGATGTTTAAAAGTTTTGGGCCAGCTCTGAAACAGTCGACCTTCCAGCCCTCCGCCCTCCAGCTCCAGCCCCTCCAGCCCCTCCAGCCCCTCCAGCCCTCCCCTCCAACCCACGGGCGATGTCGCTTTGGTGGAGTGCTTGGTCATTGGAGGCGCACTTAGCGGAGGTTTGTGGAATGAGTTTACCTTACCGCCCGATGGGGCGACAGCTTGCAGGCGGAGGACGTGGTCATCGGAGGCGCAATCAGTGGAGGTCTTGGGACCGCTTCAGCTTTAGTGAAGTAAGAACCTGACCGCCTCTTGGGGCCTTCCCGTCGTTCGCTCGGAGGTGGGCGTGGTCAGGGGAGGCGCACTCTGCGGAGGTCAGTGGTCGCACCTGGTTCCATGGTCCCTTTGCTACCGTTGTTGGGCGGCGGTGGAAAGGTGTTCGCCAGTGGAGGAGTTTGGTTTGGAGCGGGTGCTGTCGAGATCGGGCACTTAGGCTCAAGCCGCCCGCAGAAGGACGCCGCGTTTGGCTCCAGCTCGATGCGCCCCAGCCCTCCAGCCCTCCAACCCTCCAGCCCCTCCAGCCCCTCCGGCCCTTCCAGCCCCTCCAGCAGCAAAGCAGCAGCGGCAGAGATGATACTATTATTCTTGTTATGGGGACCCCCAAGATGGTACCCCTGATTTTGGCAAACCCGAAGCCGTACACACCTTTACATATCCCCTATTTCGCCCTATCTTATAAGTCCTTTAACTGTGCATACCCTACTTTTGGGAAACCCCATTTTCTGCTGAGCACTACTAGCACATGAG
>CAJNIZ010032879.1:33092-62272 GCA_905231905.1 Symbiodinium pilosum | reverse complement strand
TTTAGGGGTTAAGGGTTTAGGGGGCCCTGAGCCATTGTTGAAGGTGACTGTAAGTTTGAGTAAATTAACGCCACAGACAAAACAGATTGGGTAAAGGGCAAAAGGTGCTGAGGTATTGGGTGTGAGGATTCGAGTTTTCGGCGTTTCAGGTCCAGAGTGACTGAGTAATGTTTGGGGCCTTGGAACCAGGTTTTACACCAAATGCAAAGTGTTCATGGATGAGAGTTTACGGTTTCAGGATTTGGAATAGCCTACGCGACGTAAGACTAACGATTCAGTTTGTTTAGTCTACGCTGGAACACCTAAGCAACGCAGGCAACTAGATGTGTCGCGAGGGACTCCCATGATCGGACCTCCTACCTAAAGTGGATTCCAACGATAGTCAGGCATGCTGCCATAGGTTAAGGTTTGGGGTTTAGGGGTTCAGGGTGTAAGGTTAGGGCCAAAGATCCTGACCCCACGAGCATTCCCCCAAACCTTCAGTCTTGATCGACAGAATGCACTCTTGCCCTATACAGATCAAAGAGAGGGTTCCAGTTGGATCGTGAGCGACCTCTGTGATGTACCTCGGAAATGTCAGGGCCTCCAAGTTGCGGCAAGCAATGAATCACCCTTGAAAACTTTCTATCTATAAACTAGGAGCCTCCAAAAACTATATTTTTCATTCAGTCGTGAGGCAGCTGAAACCAAAGGCTTCATGTAGGTATATGGTACATACTTAATTACGGCCCAAAGGGGTTCCCATATACCTACTCTGAGGCCCAAGTACCTACCATGTAGCTACATGGACCCTTTGGGTATGTAAACATGATAATCATAATCCCTAATCTGCCCCTGCTCCCCGGGCTCTCCTGCAAGCACCAGTAAGCTTGAAGGCAAAAAAGATATAATCTATTAATTAAGCCCAGCACCTACCGTTTAGGGTTTAGGGTTTAGGACTACCCCCATGATTTCAAAGTAGCCTGTACAACTTGAGATGATTGGGGTTACAGGTATAGCTTCTGAAGATCCGAAGAATCTTTCCGCGGAGGTTTTCGATCGAGTGGTCTGGGTTCTGTGCATGCGTTTTCGCGTTTACTTTGGAGGGGGACCGGGGGGCGTGGGGGCTGGGTGTAAGTTTGCCATAGGTGGGCTGCAGGATTTTAGGCCTAATATAGGAAATCTCCACGTTTGGACACGATCAACCCATTGGGGTAATATTAGGGTCATGTTGGGGTTATATGGGGATAATGGAAAAGGAAATGCAAACTACTCTAATGGGCTATACAGGTTTTAGGGTGCAGGAGCTTGTGTGCTCTTATCCGATCGGTAACCCTACGCCTTCAAGATCAGATGTTTCGTGTGGGCAGAAGACATGTGCACTGGGAATGGGGAGTTGTGGCGAATGCGGGTACGACGAGTTTTGCCGTTAGAGCTGCTTTATGAAAGTTGTGTTGTGGATAGCCCTAGATCTTTTTCTCTTCCTTGCTCCTTTAGAAAAATGCGACAAACAGCCAGTAGACGCGTATCATGCTTGGGGATCTTTCCAAAACAATCCGTTCTTAGTTCATCCTGGACTCTGGAATAAGGGCCCATCGATGATAGCCTTGTAGGGTCCATGTATCCATGGAGGTCCCAGATACCTCCTTTATGAGAAACCCGCATGCAACTTGTTTTCTGAAGATCCACCGTAAACCGTAAACCGTAAACCCTAAACCCTTAAAGATGAGCCCCAAACCCTCAGCTTTGGACCAGAACCTTCAACCCGTTCACATCCTAGACCCTTGACCAACAACTTGCCTACTCCATCAGTTCGTTGAGGTGACTGCCAAGCGGCGTAATTCAAGCCGCGAGGTCATGAACCGGCCAGTGGCGTTGCAGGAAGTGCCTTGGCTCAGAAACTCTAAGGGTCCTAGGACGCGAATATTAGGACTTTGGGTTCCAAATACTATTCAGATTATACAACTTGGGCCCTGGCGCCCTATTATTTGGATCCTTAGACTAGACCCTTAGGACAGGTAAGGGAAGACTAAGCGTTTAGAGCTTCGGGTTTAGGGTTAAGGGCCGTAGCTATGGCGGATGCCCTCCTACCCCACAGTCGCTAGATCCCTAATCATTTTCACATCAAGGCGATGAACTGACCACTTCTTTCATACAGGTGGCAATCCCTACAGAAACTCCTCGACTAATAGGCACTTCCGCACACGATAAGAAGCACATGCCACAAGTCCAGCTTAGTGATTTCCGCCAACCTGGGTTCCCCAGATAGTCTTGAAGGTTTAGGGTTTAGGGTTTAGGACCTGACCCTAAACCCTAAGCCCTGGAGGGAGCCCACTGATTTGAAGAGACCTAGACACAATTCTCCGACTGCCATATCCTACTTGGACGGTCAGGGGTGCTTAGTAAGTCTAGTTATAGTGCTTAGCTGTACAATAACGCCAGTTATCCCCATCCCTATCCTGCCTACTAAATCCCCTGACCCACCTAAGTCCCCTGACCCCCAAGTACATCCCTAATTAAACCCTAAAACCTAAACATGATTTCAAGACACACCCAAACCCGAGAGAATTAGGATGTGGTTTAGGGTTTAGGACCTAAACCCTCAACCACATCCTAATTTTCTCGGGTTTTGGGTGTGTCTTGAAATCGTGTCTATAGCATCCTCTGGAACCTGTCATGCCCCTACAGAATCCAGATCCCTATTTGGAGGATGAGGGGGACCTAAGAAGCAGGTTAATCATAGGGAGAACCTGGGTTTGTATATGGTTTGTAGGGGTCATGCAATCTTCATACGCGGATCAGCAGGAAGGTGTATAATCCTAAACCCTAAACCCTGAACCTTAACTACCCAAAACCTGAATCACGTACGAGCCATAAGGCCTGCTCAGCCTTCACCCCAAACTCCCCAAACACCTTCGACCCTAAAGCCCATTATGAGACCCAGGGTTCGGGTTTAGGTTTTAGAAGCCCTTAAAGCCCCCAAACCGTAACCCTGGGGTTCAAAGTAAACAAGCAAGACCAACTCTGGGCCCTAAGTTGTACATACGGCACCTGTGTTGGGCTATTTGAAGCCTCTTCCAAACCCAAAACCCCATAAAACCTAAACACCAAGCTAAGCACAAGGAACTGTCAGAATTTCTCGGCGAAACGGCACTGTCTCGCCCAGAAGTTTCTCGCAGAATCTGGCAGTATGCCAAGGCCATCCTCGGGTGATTTTTCAAGAGCCGGGGGGTGTTTGGGGTTTAGGTAGGTTTGAACACATTTTTCCAAATTTTCCTTCAAGCCATAAAAAAAAGAAGAGATTTTATAGGGTCCCAAACATACTTCACACGAGGGGGACTTAAAGGGGGGTGAGGGTAGGGTCCTGCACTCTGCCTTCCCCCCCTTCCCCCCCCTCCCTTCCCCCCCGTCCCCTCCCCCTCCCTCGCAACATCAGGATTAAACGAGTCCGCCCCGCTGTGGTCCTGTTGCCTGTGATCTGGGTCTTGTAAGTTGGATTAAGTTTAGAGAGAGTTTGCACTTTTTTGTAGGGGATTCAGAATCTATTACCCCGGCTCGGGCGCGCTTGGGGCGCGACCATATGTGGGGGTTTCCCAGAATTAGGGATACCATTTTAGGGATCCAATAATAATGATTATAGTATTTTGGGGTCTATACTGGGGTCCCCTCATTTTGGGAAACTATTAGGTGGGGTTTAGGGTTTAGAGTTTCGGATGTAGTGTTTAGGGTCTCGGTCTTGGGGGAATGGCTGTTGTCTCGGGCTTCGGAAGCACTGTAAGGGTAATGGGATGTAATGAGGATGTGCTGCTCAGTCGCGTATAGTTGCATATGCAGACAACTAGAATAGTAGAGAATCAAACGGAAAAGAAAGTCGAGCATAATAAAGAGGCCAGGCATAGAGTATTTCTGGTATCCCAGGCTAGGTCCTATATCGCTATTATTCTTACTACTTAACATCATTAACATGAAAACTAGTATCGTTATGTAGTGTTACTGTCATTATGATAAAATGTCTTAACCTAGGTATCCTAACCCAGAACCCAGTGCCCGGGGAAGTGCTCAGGCTTAGCATTGCAGGCTTCAGGTTGAGGGTTGCGCTCTCAGGGGCCACTTTTCGACAATCCTGATATCTGGGCCACCTACGCAAACGCTAAGGGTCTGAGGAGTCAAATAAGAGTTTAGGGTTCAGGGTTTGAAGACCCGCATACTATAGTATGAATGGTATTTTTGGGACCTAAAGCCCTAACATCTGGGCCCATGGACAATTGGGAAAAGAGCTCAAACAAGTGGAAGGGTACTTGACGTTGGTATGGAGAACCTACCGAATGTGATTTAAATTGGGCAGGTGGCTTCTTGCAGTTTGTTTAGTTATATGCTTCTTGTATACCGGATCTCTCTGTAACACCCACTGTTTGATTCATTGAAGCTCCAAGTGTAACCTCAATTACCTTCAGCTTTGTGGGTTCTACCTACTAGTTATAGGTGCTGACGGCTAAGCTGGGTTCAGGGTTTAGGGTTAGGGTTTAGGGTTGTAGGCTTTGGGGGTTACAGGTAGGGCATCTTTAAATAATGAGCTCAGTCTTTGGGGGGTTCTTCGGGTCCAGGGGCTTAGGGTTTTCTTGGATGCCTCTAGTTTCTTAGCTCTGTGAGTGGCATGGAAGGAAAGGTTGGGGTGGGAAGATGGAAGCCCTAAACCCCTAAACCCTAAACCTCAAACCCTGCAACCTAGACCCCGCAACCTAAACCCTGAAACCTAAGCCCTAAAGTTTAAGCCCTGAAGCCTAAACCCTCAGAAGCCCCCAGAAAGCGTTGTCCTTCCTCTGAGAAGTACTAGAATAATAGGGCTCTAGGGCCCTAACTAACTTTGAGGGTCCAAGGACCCAAATAATAGGGTTTTAGGGCCCAAATACCATTGATAGTCTAGTTTCTGGGCCCTAAAACCCTGTTATTTGGGTCCTTGGACCCTTAGGGTAATATTAGGATCCTTGAGCCCTTGAGGAGATATTACTTGTACCCCCAAGTATCTACAGTTCTATGGGACATAAAAAGGGTTGCATTGCCTAATCTCAAGCAAGGCTTGTTGTATCGTTTGTAGCAGTATAGCCTTGTTACTTCTACACACTCAATATCATCTTCAGCGCGCTCAATCAATCCATACGCTTATGGGACATACGTAAAAAAATACGTTGCAATTGCTACTAAGCTGTAGGTAGTTGGGGTTACAGGTCGGGCTTCAGGGTTTAGGGTCAAGATATTGGGGCTTCAGGCCTCCAAACCCTGTAAGCTGAATGGCTTTAAACCCTAAATCCTTAACCCTAAACCCTAAAATTTGAGCACACATTCCCCGAAAAGCCCCAAACCTTAAACCCTTACCTGCTTGCGCGTTGGCGCTTTAAGCTTTTAGGCCTCCAGGGCCCTTCGTAGGGTTTAGGGTTTAGGATTTGGAGTTTAGAGTTTAGGGTAAAGGGTTTGGGTCCCCAGGGTCTTACAAGTCAAAATACAAACTCGTAAAATCCAAGCTCTCAACCCTTTTTTGTACGTTCCCGAAATTGGGGGGACCATTTGAAGGGGTCCCTCTGATCAGGATTAGAGTAGTTCCGTGCCTATATTGGGGTCCCCCTGTTCTTTGGAAACTACCATATCAAAGAACCCCCCAACCCTAAACCCCAAACCCCAAAACCATAAACCCTAAACCCTAAAGTGAGTTTTTATCAGCTGGGTACTCTTCACAGGAGGCCTATAGACCGCAAAAAGCCTCATTACCCTGATACGAGCCTTGTAATTTTGAGGCTTCTATGAGACCCGCCTCGAAACTACGCAAGTAAGGATGTCTTTGGCTGTAGACCCAAAGCCCCTCTTCATGTTAAGTCTGGAATTGCATCATAAAGTGGCCCGTTTTTCTGGCCAAATCTTGAAAGGGGTAAACTTCAATGCTTCCGATCAGGACAACAACCTGCGAAACCCTCGAAATTTGAAGGAGGTCCTCTGCGATCAGAAGTTGACTTTTGGCAGCAGCTCACGTATCCTTTGGCATTCGTGTCTGCCTGGATGTAACTCCGAGTGCATATAAAAAGTCTGAATGCTTCCTTCATTTACCGCAAACCGTCAACCCAAACCCTAAACGGGCCCGAATACCATTCCTATCATAGTATTTGAGCCCTACTGAAACCCTATTCTTCAGGTCCCTGGACCCTTGGACCCTTAGGGTTTTCTAAGGGTCCAAGTACCAAACAGTCATACACTTACCCAAAACTTATTCTGTACTAGAATTACTATTACCCAAAACCCAAGTACCTAATCATTGGGTACATGGACCCTCTGGGGTTTACGTCGCGACGGATCCATCGCGACGGGCTCGCGGACCAGGCGTCTCTCAAAGTCACGCGCTCTCGGCGACGAATCAATCCCACGTGAAGATGTGAGCCATAGCCGAGGGGGTCATATAGGGGATTAGATGGGCTTTTCCCAAAACAGGGAGAACCCAGTATATAGACCCCAACTTCTACGACTCTTGATATAGGGACCCTCAACAAAGGTATCCATAATTTTGGGAACCCCCCATGTAGGGGACTATTATAGAGGTCATTAAGGGGAATACTAGGACTTTAGACAAGTGATGTCCCCCCTAAGGGTCCAAAGACTCGAATAAGAGGGTTTTAGGGCCCAAATACTATGATATGAATGGTATTTGGGCCCAAATACTATGCTATAAATGGTATTTGGGCCCAAATACTATGATATGAATGGTATTTGGGCCCAAATACTATGATATGAATGGTATTTGGGCCCAAGTACTATGACATGAATGGTATTTGGGACCTGAAGCCCTCTTATTTGGGTCCTTGGACCCTTAGAGTCTGTTTAGGTACCCCTCTCTTTGGGCAACCTCCACGTAGGGCTGGGGTTGGATACAGGCTTGACGAGGAAATTTCAGGTGAGTAGCTTCCGCCACAGGTCCTGTCGCCTGGCAATATGAGCTATAGTTTAAAACTCCGTAAAGGGGGATCATGTAGGGGAGTACTGTATGGGTTATTAAGGGGGATACTGGGAGTTTAGAGTTTAGACTATAGCTCATATAGGGAGTCTCGCCATAGAAGCTTTTTTAAAGCCTTATGTTAGGAACTACCCATCTGAAAGGTCCCCTCATTACAATGAATTACCCGGTGCAGGCCCGCCAGTCGCAGGTAACTGGCCTTAGATTAAAAGCTTCACGTGGTTTGGGGTTTAGTTTTTAGGGGTTTAGGGTTTAGGTGCTGGCTGCCAAGGGTCCTACACCATAAATATGTGGCAAATCATAGAGCCCTACACCCTAAACCTTTTTAGGGTCTAGAATTGAAATTGAGACCTCTGTTCAGATTGAGCTTGGGATATGGCGTTTCCCGAAATTCTTCATGATACAGATCGCTATTGTGGGGTTCCTGTTACGTAGGGGTCCCTGTATAGAATGCCAAGTTCCATGTGGATTTAAAGTCAAATCCTAAACCCTAAAGCCCAAAAACCCAAAGCCGTAGGGCCTTAGTGACTTCCACGCAGTGAGCCGCCACTGTCGGAGGCTTGAAACCTAACGATGGGGCCGAAATAGATTACCAATAAGGGTTACTTGGGGTTTAGCGTTCAGGGTTTAGGATTTAGGGTTTAGGTTTAGAGGAATTTCCCCAAATCATGGAGAATCACATGGACAACTAAGTCACACTTAGCTTTAGCATTGAAGGGTTTGTAGCAACACTTGCCAATATCATCGTACCAGATTCCTTCTATCAATGTAGTGTAGGGTACTGCACACAGACCTCGAAATCATGTTGGTTGTTATCTAGGCTCCGACATTACACCCCCAATCGTCAATCGCTGGACCGTACACCGCCAACAGTCAACCCGATTAGTGACACTAAAATGCATAGGGGAACTAAGGTGTAGTGTCCTAAGGGTCATGCATAGCTCCCAGTGTCACACCAAAGCCCCAAATCCCATGTCCTCAGATATCCCTGAATTTCCCTCTAATTCTTATACCAAGGTTTAGGGCACGTGAGGTCATGCAGAATTTCCATATCAATTTCACCAGTGCGTCAGTGACAACCTTATGCTTTATGGGGGAGAGCTTCAGCTGCGGGGGCGACTATTTGAGGCAGTTTCGGGCCCAGGGGTGTATGGTAGTTTGTGGTTCGAGCGCTTTGTAAGATTCGGGGTTTGGCCCTTCTAAGGGTCCGAGTCGTTGAGTGGTGTTTGGGCCCAAGGGGGTCCCATGCAGGTACTTGGAGGTCGAAATGTGTGCTACTTGGGTCCTTGGAGCAGATGGGTAGGGTGCAGAAAAGAACAGTATGTGAAATTGGAAAAAGCTATAATCTAAACTCCTAGTATCGCCCTCAATAACCCCTATAATACTCCTCCGTATAGTCCCCTATATAACCCCTTTAAGGAGTTTAGACTATAGCTCAAATAAGCCCTTCACTGCATCCCAGGAAAAATCTTCTGGCTGTAGACAGCTTCACCCTCTTCAGCTTGAGCAGACACGTCATTTGGAACCAAGTTGATGGTGGATTGCAAATACAGAAGTTGTTGAATTTCGGGTACATCCTTCCCAGAAATCGGAGAAGTGGCACGTGGTCCCACTGAAGTGAGAATCCCACAAAACAATCTCCCTCCCTGTTTCTCTTTGTCTCTCTCTCTCTGTCTCTCTCTGTCTCTCTCTCTCTCTCTCACTCTCTCTGTCTCACTCTCTCTCTTTCTCTCTCTCTTTCTCTCTCTCTCTTTGTCTTTCTTTGTCTCTCTTTCTCTCGCTCTCTTTCTCCCTCTGTCTCTCTCGTTCTCTCTCTGTCTCTCTCTCTCTCTCTGTCTTTTCTTTGTCTGTCTTTCTCTCGCTTTCTCTCTCTTTGTCTTTCTCTCTGTCTCTCTCTCTCTCTATCTCTCTCTCTCTCTCTCTCTCTTTCTTTGCTTACTTCGAGGGACCCAGCATAGCCCTCTTATGGCCCATCTATTCCTTTGCTGCAACAACAAGACCACGTTTCTAGAAACTCTGACACGGAACTTCTTATTTTTCAAGACAGCAAAAGGACGTCGATGCAGGTCGTGTACTGCCCCCACTCTGTAACAGTTGAGTAATATTCATAACATGCTTATACATAGCCCTTCATATCACCCCTAGACTGGCCTAAGCCCTAAGACCTAAACCGCTAAGCCCTGAAACCTAAACCCTGTGTCCTCGATGTTTTTTGTGTCTCTAATCTCCCCCTCAGAGTACGATGGATACTCACAATTCTACGTGACAATCAGAGCCTTATAGGTTTAGGGTTTAGGGTTATTCCTAGGGGCCCAAGGACTGAAATAATGGGGGTTGTAGGGCCCAAGCGCTATGATCTTCATGGTGTTTGGGACCTCAAGCCCTAATATAGTTGGGTCCTGGGAATCGGACCTTTAGGGTTATGCCTTAGGAAATAATTGTGATAGTATGCCAGGGCCATGCAGTGTTTTTGGTTTTGACAGTACCGCGTCCCCGAATAAGGTATCCGCCACTAATTTGCATTCTATGATTAAGGGGGTTGGGATAGGGCCATTCTTGGGGGAGGCGATTTGTAGGTCGTCAGGTCTCCCAGTGCTTGTAATGAGTTGGGTGCTTATGTTAGGGAATCAGCCCGCACAAAGTGGCACTGGAACATGTGTGTGTGTGTGTATGTATGTATGTATGTATGTATGTATGTATGCATGCATGCATGCATGCATGCATGCATACGCGCTACTTCAACTGCTTAGGCCTCGACGCTACGTAAAGACGCAAAGTTGAAACCGACAGAACTGGTAGGTTGGCAGGCTGGGTAGGGCGGCCCAACCTGGGGTTTAGAGTTTCGAGGCTTCTTATGAGAATCCGTATAATAGGCTGGCTTGCTGTCAAGGAGCTTTTTGCCAAACACCCTATATTAAGGAAGCCCCATTCCTTACTGTTTACTACATACCCATAATATGGTTACTTGAATTCAGTTCCTTAACAGCAACCCATTAGACAGGATGGCCCTCTCTTCCTGACAAGGGCGGTCCCGGCTTGAAGCAGCACATCGTGAGCAAATGCTTCCTGAAGAACTATCACTACTGGAAGGGTCATGGGGACGTAGTAAGTCTCAGGAGGTGTGCTTCTAAGACCTCTTTATGCCACAGACTAACCCCAGTTCTCCAAACCTTCAAGAAATCTGCTAAGTCTGCAAAAGTTTGCTTTATGTTAGCAATCGCCAGGACCACAGTATGGCATAGAGAGACCCGCAAGAATTGGTTTAGAATTGGGATTCTTACTACAAGGAGGTCGGGCCGCAGGCCACACGAACGCCATTTATTCCAGACATAAAAAACCGCACCATCCTCCCAAATATGGGTTCAGGGTTTAGGGTAGATTATATTTTCCCTGTAGAACCAGTTGAGAGATTTCAAGGCAATGGATTCTTGCTTGGATCAGCTGCCAACGCAACGCCCCTCACGGGCAAAGTAGGACATCATTCCTAGTTAGGAATGGATCCTTATAGTAGTCCCTATATCACCCCCAGCAACCCTCCGAACCCTGGCAAAATGTGACCCATACTCAGAGGGGCGCGAAGGCATTGCTTACCAACTCAGTTCTTTCGGGGCCGGGGTTTAGGTTTTAGGCTCTAGACCTTAAGGCCTAAAACCGTTGATCTAAAAGCTTTCAACCTCTAGCCCTACACATCAGTCTCCCTCACCCAAAATCTGAACATAGACGCTTATACATAAACACTACCTGGATCCCCTAAAGTATGTAGATTAACAGTCTACATGTTACGGGTTTTGGGCTATCTTGTTACTGATTTTGGGGTGTCCGGGTAAGCGTGGTTGGTCCTCGTTTTTGGATGGCTCTGTAGTGAGGACTGCGCTTCTTGGGCGACTCCATGTTTTGATACATGAGCCATAATCTAAACTCCTAGTATCCCCCTTCATAATCCCTATAGTAGTCCCCTATAATGTCCTTTATATAACCCCCTTTAAGGAGTTTAGATTATGGCTCACATTGTTTCAGTAGTCCAAGAAATTTCTGCGAACCTCAAAACCATGAGCACCAACCAAAAAAACTGAACTGTATGCCCTTAACCAAATCCCTAAACTCTTTACGAACCGTTGTCCAAGACCACCCCACTTCTCGACTACACGGTCAAGCCCGAAGCAACTGCAAGTCCCAAGAGGCATCTTGTTGATGTCGGGATGTTTGCAAGGCTTCTCCTAAGTATCAAACAAAAGATTCATCCAGGAGTCCTTCAGAGACATAGGGATTGCATTGGGATCCCGGTTGACAATTTCAATCTTCAGGTTTTAGGGCTTAGTGGCAAGGGCTAGATACTTAGAGTAGGATTGGTGTGTGGCTCCAGCTATATGACCATGGCATACGTAGATTTTTACGGGTACTCTAACATTCGAGATATCCTGCCTCGATTATATTCGCCTTCTGAAGTCGGAGTGCGCCGTAACAACTGCCAGGCAATCCAGGTTTTACCCCGCCTCGAGGAGGTTTTAGGAGTCAGGCGAAATCATGATCCCAATGCTCAGGTACACTTTTTGCCCCTCTTCCCAACCCAAAACCCTCAACCTTAAACCCTAAACCCTAAAAACCACTAAACCCCTAAACCCCTCAACCCTAAACCCTCAGCCCCAAGGCCTGATCCAAAACCCTATACCTCGAACGACTAAGCTCTGCAACCTCAAGCACGAATCCCCCAGCGGTTTAGGGTTTAGGGAATTTACTTTACGGTTGAGGGTTTGGGGTTTAGGGTTTGGGGTTTAGGGCTTGATGGGAGGGTATGCGTTCAGGGGATGATACAGGAAAAAAGTACCAGTAAGTAATCCTTAAACTTCGGTCCTGAAACCAGACTTAGATGCCCTGGGAAGTAGCAGCCAACTTGATGATTTTCTTAATGTAGGGATTTTGGGTACCCAACCCCTAAGATTAGGACATTATTACATTCAGATATGATACCTATAGGGTCCTTATAGGGGTTGGTGTAACCAAAATCACAGCTTTATGCTGATCGACGCCTGTCTTGGCTAATCCTGAGAGGCCCCCAAACCCACCGTTCCGAAGCCTGAAGCCAAATCCTCATTCAGATCATAGAATTTGGGCCTTAAACCGCTACTATCTGAGTCCTTGGACCCTTAGGGTCAGGCTGTAGACATTCCGAGTCCACCCCGCATGCACTGTCGCTGGGGACCTGCTTGTGCGAAACACGTGTGGCAATCAAAGCAAGGTCAGGAGAGAGAGAGAGAGAGAGAAAAGGTAATCCCCAATCCTCTCACCCAACACAAGCCTAAAATCCTAACCCGCAACTCCCAAACCTAAAATGGGAACTTCTCAAAATCATCTTTACGCGGTCTTTAGTAACTCCATAACCTTCTTATAACCCCCAGGGTCCCTCCCAGGTTGTCCCTAAACCCTAGACAGTCTGTATTAAGCCACACGGTGTAGGGTTTAGGGGTTTAGGGTTTAGGGTCTAGGGTCCATCCGTGTTAAGCCGGGGAACATAGCCAAAGGTGCTTAAGACTCCAAAGCCATGGGTACAACAACCTTAAGCCCTTATCTCTGAACCCTTATCATTGAAGCCTAAATACTCAAAACCTAAAACCTCAAAACCCTACAACCCCAGGCCCTAAACCCGAAATCGCTATATCCTAACCCTCTTGAGGCAGCGCAAGAGCGAGCCCAAGCGTGAGGCAAAAGAGGAGAAGAAAGAGCTCTTCAAGGTTTCATTCAGAGCTCTCCTGATTTTAGGATTGAGGGTTAAGGGTCTAGGGTTCAGGGTTGATTGAGGTTAAGGAGCTTTGGCTTAGGGAGTTCAAGGATTAGGGCCTCAGGTTTCGGGTTAAAGGCTTAAAAGTCCAGGACCTATGTTTTGGGATTCAGGATCTAGGGGTTTGGGACGGGGGTTTATAGGGCTCAGGGATTAGGGAGAGTGTAAGATTTGAGTTACAAGGTTACTGGCTTTGGGTCTAGGCCGCTCTAAACCCTAGACCCTAAACCCTCAATCCTAAACCCTAGCAGTCTGAAGGACTGGGAAGAATAGTCCCGGAAAGCCTTTACAAAGCATGGTAGATGTCTTGTACTTCTTGCTGCTGAACTTGGAGCTTAGGGTTGCGATTTACAGGTCATGGTCTCAGAGGTGAGAGGCCAGGGCGAAAGGACATGTACTGCGGTGTACACAAAACCCTGCATGACCCTGAGGACCCTGCACCTTGCGAATCAAATTCACGTATCAACAGTACGTAGACGTCGAACTAGTTACCAATACTTTGGTCATAGGTTCCTTGTATAACCATGGTACAGGGTGCCTCCAAAAGACCTCACAATGATATGATAGTTTCCCAAAATAAGGGAATCCCAATACAGACCCCAGAATACCATAGTCCTTATTATGGGGACCCTCAAAAACCCTAAACCCTAAATTGGGGAAATCCCCATATATTGGACATCATTCAGGTTCAGGCTTCTACAGTATGGTCTTAGGCTCGGCGCTTGTGGAGTTTGTTTCCACAGCTTTTCGTCGTTGTTTCAGAGAATTCACTGTACGAAGCTGAACATCTTCATGCTTGCCTACCTGCAAACAGCCATGAGAACATGACCAAAAGACTGAAGCTCTCGGTATACCTCTACAGCCCCTTTGGGCCCCCAAGTGGGCCCCGAAACCCCAAAGGGAAGGGTACCCCTAAACCCTAAGCCTTAAATCCCCGTTTGGAAAAAGGCTTACATGAGGGCTTGGCCGTGCTCAGGATGAAAAGGTTAAGACGAAGAGCTCCAAGAGCGAAACAAAGAAGGACCTCGACTTGTTCAGAGCATTTTATGTGATTATTACGCAGGTGTTCTAGGGCTTTGGGGACGGAAGAAGGTACGCAGGCATGGAAACTGAGAGGAGGAAAGGGACACACATGAGTCTAGTTAGGGTTCTGGTCAGAAGAAGCGGTTCATTGTCATGTGTGGTTCAAGGCGGCTACAGTTTTAGGGATGAGTGATGAGGGCATGCAGTACAGGTTTCATAGCTTCGGTAGAAATACCGGAACATGGGCTTATGGAGGATGTGTTTGGCGAAGCCCTAGTGCTTGCAAGGTTTCAAGACTTATAACATACACCAACCGCCCATCTCATTTCCAGATGAACCTGGAATCCCTCAGCCCAGCATCCATATGAGATTTTGCCAAAGGGCCTTTTGTGATGGTCAACGGATCCCTGCCCGCACATTGCATCATCCATTTTGTGGTCTGCGAATATTACCTCTAAGCCTACAGATTTGTAGTCTAAATGTTTACGACCTGACCCGCCCTGATTCCTCCCTAGGGATCCAAATAGCCCAATGTAACAGACTTTGGGGCCCAATGTAGGTATGATTTGTATACATGAATCTCTAGGGCCTAGGTAGAACCGTAAGGGTGTGGCTACACAGATTTGCAGGTAAGCCTTGAATACAGAAGTCCCCCTCAGGGTCCAAGAACCTAATAAACAGGTCCCTTGAAAGGGGATACAAAGGGGTATATAAGGATATTTACGTCCCTTTAAAGGGGGTATATAGGGATATTTAGGGTTTAGGGTCCAAGTACCTAATAATCATATGATTCCCCAAAACTTGTACTATAATTGCTATTACCCAGATCCCAAGTACCTAATTATTGGGTACATGGACTCTCTGGGCCCTTTGTAATCTCTTCTCGGGTCCCCGCCTTTGTCCGATTCAGGTTTTGGGTTTGTCAGGGAATACCGAGTTTATAGGGGTTAGGTGTTAGAGATTTGGATTTGGTGTAGGGATATTACTCCAAGTAATGGAGACTCCAACGGACAAGATAATAGATGGAAAATAAAACGGACACTGGGATAATATAGGGGTTTATCGTTCCAGCTTTTCATAAAGTTAAACTTCGGAGCCACTTTTTGGCGGGACCCCATAATAAGGATTATAGCATTTTGGGGTCTAAGCTAGGATCCCCCTTTCTGTGGAAATTTCCAAAACATACAAGCGAGAATTGATGCGTAAGCTTCGTCCCACAAAACTTAGGTTTATGGTTTGGGGCTTAGGGAACTTCGCCCCCCAAAACCTAAGCCCATCACCCCCTCAAACATCCTTGAAACAACCCGAAGTTTAGGGTTTGTCCGCGGATGCATGTCCGCCGGACTCATCTGCCATGGGTACTTCTTGCTGTTCAATTGTCACAAAGCCGGACATCAAGAAAGACAGCAACATGTCAGTGGAGCTACTCGCGCATGGCCTTCAAAAGCTCGAGGGGGCCAACGTCGACTTGAGCAGCACGCACCTTGTCATCCAAACCGGCAATACCTGTCGTGAAGTCAACAACCTGGCTTCTGCCCCGGTATTCGGTATCCTTTCTGCGCAGCGGACACGGTCATGAGGATCTCGACCAGATTTTTGGTCGACTGGCCCCGTGCCCCGGCTCTGGGAACCAGCATGATAATAATAGTCAATAGTAACAGTAATACTCTACTACTCATAGCAAAATATAGTGTGACATGTTATAATCTAGTACAATATAGTATGATGTGGTATGGTATGATATTGTATAATCTAGTATGATATAGTGTAATGTAGTATAATATAGTTAATCTTGTTTTAATATAGTATAATCTAGTATGCGTGTAGGTTGTTTCCTGTTTTATGGCCTTGTTATGTGAAACCATCATGGCCTTACATGACTGAACAGGTCTCCCATAGATTCAAGATGCAATTCCTGCAGTGATACAATGGCTACTCCGCATACGCTGTACTCTCTCCCTCTCTCCGCAACCCATATTCCTGAATCCATAGACCTCTACCCTACAGCCCTAAACCGTCTAAGCCGTGAAATTCTACTACCCGGGCCCAAGGTCCCTAGCCTTATCCTGATACCTACCTGAAACCTGTATGTCTTTCCTGTGTGGGGTTCAGTCCCGCATTTCGGCAGGCCATCTATTTCCTACAGTAATGGAGAATCAAATGGAAAAGAGAATGGAAAATGAACCCCAAGTACCTACAGATTCTTAGCAAGTATCCCCCTAGCAGTAGGTCTAGCCTATAAAGCTGTAGGTAATTGGGGGTTACAGGGAGTTCAAACTAGGTAGGACACGCAGGCTTAGGTTATTTTCGCTTGCATGGCCTTAGGGTTGAGCTTGTTAGGACTAGGAAGCCGGTTTGGCCCATTGAAACAAGAAAGCCGAGCAGGTTCCAAGTGCATGTAAGTAAGCCTTAAACCCGACACCTTCAGCTATAAGCCCTAACCCTTAGGCTTCGCGGTGTAGTACGGTTGCCTTAGTCGCCAACAAAGAGGAAGGACATACTTCCCTTTTGGATGTTGCATTGCCATGAAGAATTCAATCTTACCTGGATTAGGCACCCAAAAACCTTCAAGTGGCACACCCAGAACTAGGTTGGTAGGATTCATGTGGCAGCCAATTGTTCATAGATAGGTATTTTTGGGACTTTGGGGGCCAAGTCATGAACACTGGGCCTTAAAATGTACCTAGATACCTGGGCCCTCTGGGCCAGGAGAAGGCAGAAGCCTCGCAACGAGAGACCGGCGGCGCTCGCGCGGAAGCCGCGGCCAAGAGCTTGGTCTTGCGCCCTGGCAGAGATCAGGTAGATGGAGAGAATCCTGCAATAGCCCAAGGGTCTGAGGGCTCAAATATGTAGGCTTTATGCCCCCAAGTAGCATTTAAGTTACAGCATTTTGGCCCTGAAGCCCTATTATTGTAGTCCTTGGACCCTTAGGGCACTTTATCTGAAGGCTCCCAAAAGCACAAACGTAGGTAATATTTATATGGATTTAGGGCCCAATGTAGGTGTTGAGTTCGTAAACTTGGAGCTGGGCTTTGGGATCTCGGGTTTCGCTGCAAGGCTTCCTCCATCCAAAGTATTTTTGGGTCCGAAAGTGGTCCCTCCATAATCCCGAACGCGTCCACTTAAAGTCCCAAAACCCTAAACCCCATATGACCCTCTATAACCCCTATAGCCCCCAAAAAAGTATCTCAAAGTCCTTACACAAAAACGGAATGCAGGCGTGGGATTTCTGAAAGGGTGGCCTGCTGGGGGCCCTAGAGGGGTGCATTGGGATGAGGATATTCCGGGGCTTAGGGTTTTAGGGTTGAGGATTTAGGGTATAGGGCTTGTGATTTAGGGTTTAGGGTTTAGGGCTTGTGATTTAGGGTTTAGGATTGAGGGTTTAGGGCTTAGGGTTCAGGGTATAGGGTTCCTTATTCGCTTCTGTTTCTGGATAGGGAGCATACTGAAAGTAATGACAGTATGGAAAGATGAACCCTATGGAATGGGTACTGCCCCCGTCCAGTAACAGTCTATATTAGGGTTCCTATTAAGGGATACATATAACTATATTATATTTATTATCCAACTGTTACTGAGTGGGGGCAGTATCCAACCTATGGAATCCTGATCAGTCACATAAATTTCATTCATCGGCTCCACCTTGTTGTTAGACTAGGTACCCCAGTCGTACCCTTTTTGTCGTGGGGTTTCGTAATTAAAGCTGAATATGAAGAAAAAGGGTACCCTTATTGTGTAGGGGTGACTATGCAAGTCCAGCTATTCCAAAACAACATGTTGCAATGATGCAGTCTTCTGAGGTTGTATGCCCATCATTGATCTGATGGTGAGAAGAAGTCAGTAAAGGTAAAGAATCGTACACAATTGCTGGCACATGGTCATGCACTCCCCAAACTCACCTGGAACCACAATAAGGTCCTTGCAAAGAGCTTTGAAAGGGGCCCCCTAAACCCTAAATCCTAAACCCTAAGGGGTTTCAGGATAGTTTGGGTGCATAATCAAAAAACATCAGAGGTGGAGGAGACAGAAGGTTCAGGGTTTGGGGACTATTTTGGTTTTGTAGTCCCCCTTAGGTAGATAGAGTATGGTTTTGGGTAGATTGTAATAAGATCCCCATATACCCCATATTCTATCTACGTAAGAGGGACTATAGGCTTGAGGGACCATGCTTCAATGAGTTCTTGTTCTTACATGGCCTCAGAAGCCTTGCTTTGCCAAAAGAGATGGTGCTGGCTGACCGGTTCTTACTTGCTGAAGTTCAACTGAATCGTTCCAGATTCAGAGGCACATGGGAAATCTTTCCAAGACATATGTCAGCCTTGTCTCTCGGGTATTTGGCCCAATTTATAAGGACCAGATCATGGTGGTGCAGCCCGTATCATGAACATGTGAGTCAGTCCACTTCCATGCACCCTAAACCCTGGACGTTGAGCCCTATAAACGCAGAAGCCACTGAGCCTCCAAGGCGTCTGAGTGGGCTTCTTCAACGGCGCCTCAGCTGGAGTTGCGCTTTGGTAATTCAGATTGGTGGGGAGTTAATCCCTGAACCCAAAACCCCCAACCCCAAACCCTCTCGGAACCCAACACCCTAAGCGGATACTGTTGGCTGGTTGCAACCGAACCCGCGGGCAGCTGATGATTGAAAGGCACAGCCAGTGTTAGGATGTGGCCAGACAGTTTAGGCCTACCAGGTCCTACAAAGAATCTTAAACGGTTTCTTTTTAGGTCCTGTTTGTGGGTATGTGGGCCTTCTACAGGGTACTTCATGGGTCTGGGTGGTTTTGTTAAATTTATAGGCCTTGCGGGCAGAGAGGTCGGCTCCTGTTCATGGGAGAACGTGATGGTGCGACTATCATGAATTCTTCGGGTAGTTGCGACATGGTGGCCCTTGTCCGGCAACCAACAACCCTGATTTATACTAGGTCATCTTTCCATTACCCCTGGTGTAAATCCTTGTTACACTAACAGTGACCACAATCCGGACCACAAGAATGAGCGCGTGAGAATAAGCCCAACTCCGCCTATCTTATTGTGCTCATTTTTGTGCTTCGGATTTTGGTGCCGGAGAAGTTTTGTTGTTTCGGCAGTGGCCACAAGATCCACAAGGATCACAATCCGAAGCACAAAAATGAGCACGATAAAATAAGCCCAACTGAGCTTATCTTCTTGTGCTGATTTTTGTGCTTCAGATTGTGGTGCCGGAGTATTTTTTGTTACGCTAAAAGTGACCACAAGGATCATAATCCGAACCACCAAAATGAGCATGATAAAATGTGCCCAGCTGAGCTTATTTTCTTGTGCTCGTTACCCAAAGGCTCCAGGTGCTGGGACACAGAGAGGCAAAAAGAGCCTCCTTCTTGAATCGAAAGGGTATTGGAGGATTGTGGCGCGTGATCAATGAATGGACCAAACAGGACTTGGCCTAATCCATAAATCCTCCCAAGAAAATAAAGCTTCTGAGGTTTCACCTTCCTTTTGGGAAAAGTCATAACCAACTGGCCCCAAGGGTCCAAGGACCCAAATATCAGGGCTTGAGGTCCCAAATACCATTCAGATTATAGTATTTGGACCCTAAAACTTTAGTTTTTGAGTCCACCCTAAACCCTAAACAGTAAACTGAAGAGGAAACAGTCCCAGGTCCTTGCTAACGAGGGGGCATTGGGGTGCACCTCTTTACGGGTGGATCCGAACCCAAATTTAGGGGTCTGGGGGACAGGTGTTTAGGGTTCAGGGTTGAGGGGTCTCTAGCAATCCAAATAGCCCAATGTAGGTGATATTTACAGAGTTTCGGGTCCGATGTAAGTACTAATCGATGTGTACTGGGATTCTTATGGTATTGAACAACTTCCATGTGAGGCGTCTGTCCGTGGAGTTCACAACAGACGCCCTCGATATCGACCAGCTCCAGTGGCTTCGACTGCAGTTGTACATGGGCGTCGATCTAAAGGTCCTTCGGACAATGGGTTCCATTTAATGTTCGTGGTCTAGGGTTGCGGGCTGTAGGTCAACAAGCAAAATATACTGCACATAATTTTCCATAAGAGCCATTTTGGGAACAGGAGTTCAACTCTCATCACCATCCACACTGGCATCTCTCAAGATATCCGTCCCCCTGTATTGCCCCAACTATAGAGCTCCCAGAAATCCTCTTGTAATCTCCGCAATTACATGGCTAAAGATCCTAAACATGCATCACTGAAGAGACGCCCAAAACCTTCCGAGCTTTCCAGAACCCCACAGTGTTCCCCGGCTGACGTTCAGGTCGCTCTTGTTCTTTTGCAGAAAACGCTCTCCCACAGTGCAGCAATCAAAGCCCCACCCTGTAACAAAACATGTTCCCAACAGAGTAGCATTCACAGACATGGATTACTAGGGGGTGGGGGAGTTCATTCTTTGTGGGAGGGATTTCCTGGCTTCTACAATAGTAGGAGACCAGAGATTGAGGTTGCCCAGAAAGTTCTTAGGATGCGGGAGGATCATCGTCACAGAGGGTCCCAAACATTCGACCTCTAAACTCTACACGTACTGGTTCTTAGCAGGGAATAAGGGAATACGACCCTTACATAATCCCTACATTTCCCTTCTTCCCTACCAAGACCCAGTAAGTAAACCTCAAAATACCTGACCCGCTATCATCCCAAAACTTTAAACCTGCAAAACCCCTAAACCCTAAAGCTTAATTCGGGGTTATGAAGCAGTATGCTTTCATTGATTTTGCGCTTGGGGGCCCCCGACAGTCATGCTCTTACTACTGGGTAATGGGTATAGGGTTCAGGGCTGAGGGTTTAGGGGCTTGATTGTGGACATCCTCCACCACCTGAGTCACAAAACTAGCCTAGTTTCCAGCATGCCGGATACTTGTCATTATCCGCGTTTCTTCCAGTATGTGAGGCATGGGACTTATAGGCCTAGGCGGTACGCCGTACCCTGATCGGAATTTAGATTAGAGTAGCATTGCATTTGCCGTGGTTTACCGCGTGTGTCCAAGACTCCGTGCATAAAGCCTGCAGCCTGCGTAGTCCCATTGTCAGTACTTGCTGCTGGACTCATACGCCATCGCAGAACATAAGTGATTGACCAACAGGACCTACGCTGCCTCAGACTCATCCCTTAGTCTATAGGGCCCTCCAAAATGATTTGTAATTTTTGGTTAGTAATAGTAATAGTAATGGTAATAGTATTAGTAATAGTGTCTACTGTATAATCGGAACAACAACCGAAATGTGAATTTTAGTGGGGTTCTGCGGCCGGTTTAGTAGTCCCAAACCCTCATATGGAGCTTGCGCTACGTGGAAAGCACAGATTCCAGAGCCAGGGCTCCGAACACATGTTTGGGGTTTAGGGTTGAGGGTTCCACCATCTGTGAGACGCTCCCTATGTTAGCTTCGCTGACTTTCGGAACTATACACGCGGCCCGAAAGCCAGACTCACCCTAAGGGTCCGAGGACTCAAGTAACAGGGCTTCAGGGCCAACACGCCAAAATGTGAATGGCACACCTAAAGCCCTAAGATTTCGGTCCTTGGGCCCTTAGGGTAACTCATGTATGCCATCGCAAAATGCCTCATGAAGCTCTGTGAGGTTCGCGTTTGTTGCCGCCCCCAGCAGCTTGGTCTTACTTGAGGGGGGGTGGTTCCAACAATTGGAGGTATCCTTTTTCGGGGTCCCCAGAACAAGGATTATGATATATTGGGGTCTATGTAGGGGGCCCCTCATTTACAAAAACTACCACTCCATGTTCAGACCTTGGGGTCGTTTTGGTGAAGACTGCAAGGACCAGTTCTCCCCTTTCCTTTCTCCAGCCATTCCTCCTCCTCCTCCTCAACGATCTCTCCACCCACTTTGTGCAACATGTTCCTGTCAACTTCTCTCTTTCACTCCTTGGGACTTAGCTTGGACCTTAGACCATTAGCCCTTTGGGATTCCCTTATCTTCCTATTATAGTTAATTAGGGGTTAACCCTTAGTAGGGGTCATAAGTGCTACGTAGTCTGTCCTGTTGTTTGTTTTGATCTGTCTCCGCGCGCTCTTTCGTTTACAGCTGTCACTCTCTGTCTTCTGACTCCTGAAACCCTAAACTCTAAGCCCAGAGCACAAGTGGTTGAGGAAAGCCGGTATCCGATGAGATTCGATTCAATTGCAGTGTCTTGGTGGGAAGCCTGAGTTTAAGGTTAAGGGTTTAGGGTTTAAGGTTTCTGGGTTTAGAGGTTTAGGGGCGTAGGGTTCTGGGTTTTAGGGGTTCAGGGGTTTGTGGGAGAAACACGAGGGGCGCAGGTTTGGGGCGTAGGGGTTGAGGGCCTATGGGTTTATGTTTAAGGATTTAGGGGTGTAGGGGTTTAAGGCTTAGTTGTCTACACTCTTACCGGTTTAGGTTTAGTTTAGGGTGTAGTACTCACCCCAAGCCCGATAGTAAGAACCCTGTACTTCTCACATGACGGTAGCAGTGTCCTATGATTTGGGAGGTTGGGGTACCTAAGCTCCCCTTGCCATTGTAGAGCAGTAGATGAAGCAGTTCTTGCATCATTTGCCAACCCACATCTGCTGAAGTTGGTAGGTTAGAGGGTACACGGAAGCTTCTGTAACCCACAACCCTACCCTCATAGAATCCTTATGAACACGGATCTCCAAAAATCCTTTGTACTTCCCAACTATTCCAGGGGTTCCTACTGGAAGGGTCCCCTGGTTGGAGACACCCCCTGTTGAGTCACGAAAGATGTCCGGCGTCGTGGAAGGACCACTCAGTGAAAGTTGTGTGGGCTGCCAATTATGCGAGGTCTCATCCCGCTGTGCTCACAACGCAAGTATGCAGAATGGTCAGAATGGTCATAGACTTGCAGGCTCTTACTCGTCATAACAAGCTATCAGCAAGGCGGACGAAAACTACTACCCCTACGTACCCTAGGCGGCGCGCAGCAAGTGCCCATTTGATGTGTCCAAGTCTACAGACAAACGCAGCAACCTAAACTCCAGACCCTCGTATTCTCCGCGCTCGAAGATATAATATGCGCTTATTTCCCCCTGAAACCCAACTCTCTACCCAGTATCCAGGTTGGTGGTGTCTGTTAACCGGCCTTCCCCTCTTTCTGATCTTATATGAGCTACGGACTAAATTTAGGTTGGGGGGGGACCTATAGGGGACTATATAGGGTTTTGGGGGGGGCCTATTAAGGGATATACTAAAAATTCAGTCCAGGGCTCATATGTTACCCACGCATTCCCTATATGCAAGCATTAAATGCTCCTCGAAAATTGTTTCAGAGCCTTCGAATCCGCGCTGCTGTAAAAGCCTGACAAGTTAAAGGAAGATTACGTGCTTGAGCACGTCACAGTTAGGATTGAACGCCCCGGATCCTTCCTCCAAACCCTGCGAAACCCCAAGCGTTGAACCTTTTATGCATATATACATAGACACACTCACAGGAGTGAGTCTTGAACCTGTATTGTAGCAGCCGGAAGATTGGCAAAGTTATGTCCATATCACTTACAAAAACCCAATGTAACTGCAGCACAACATACGTTCGCCGAGATCCTGGGGCGCGCGAAGATGCGGATGGCAACATGGAGTCGTTTGGTGAAGGTGCGGGAATATCAGGGTTTTCCCCAGAGGGTCCAAGGACCCAAACAAGGGGGATTTCTGGCCCAGATACCATTAATGGTAATATTTGAGCCCTAAAGCCCCTGTTACTTGGGGTCCCTTGGACACTCAGGGTCAGGGACTTTTCGGGCTTAGGGTCTAAGAGTCGATGTGTAGGGATTGAAGCTTACAATCTCGAATTCAAAGTTTTTAGGGGTAGAGATGTAGATCCCGAAGGGCCCTAAGGCCCTAAGGGGCGCCCGTGCAATTACGTGGAGGCCGAAGTGTATATACTATATGACCTATAGTCTAAACTCCTTAAAGGCGGGATTCTATAGGGGAGTATTATAGGGATTGTTTACATGACAGAGCTTCATGTTCCGTGACTAGCTTTAGTTGATTCCAACCCAAGACTTACCAGGTCCTTAAAGTGGGTGGGTCCGAAGGGGATAGGTCTTGGGGAGCCATGTGCAGCCTTGAGGAGGAGTATGGGTTTAGGGTTTAGGGTCTAAGGTCTAGGGTTTAGGGTTTAGGGTTACAAAGTACCTACACCCACGAACCACCCACCCTAAACCCCAAACCCTACCCCCTCAAGGACTGTGTAGTACGCCCTAAACTGCAAGTTCGCTTGTCCTAAGGGTCCATGTACACAATAATTTTGTGTGTTGGGATGTTGGCATTGGTAACTTTTTTGGACAGGTTTTGAGTTTTGGGTAAGTATTTGCGGCTCAGGGTTTAGCTGGACCTCAAAACTAGCTAAGACAATGTCAAGTATCTGTAGAACCTCGTTCTAAGTCAGGCAATAGCCTCAGCTATCCGTATCATTATCATTTCCATATACCGGCATGCCTATCATTAACCTATTCATATAATGGCTTCCGGTTGCGTACAAATATGCCTCAAATTGAAAGTCAGCTAACGCGCGATACAATGACCGGTTGGGACAAGTTATTGCCTGTCATACGTCTTAAGCAAATGGCAAATGGTTTAGGGTTTGCGGGTTTGGGGGTTGACGCTTTTGGGGTTGTGGATTTTGGGGCGTAGGATTTGGAGTTTTTGGATTCAGGGTTTGGGCTATAATTTCCAATTTCTTCTCCACTATCCCTATATATCCCGTAATACACTATGATATACCTGGCTTGCCTGGTCCAGGCCACTTGGACGGACTATCTGCCAGCACTGCCTACACTGTGTACCTTGGATTCAAGGACACCCCAAGTGGAGAGTTGCCCTTATATTGGGTTTAGGGTTTAGGGTGTAGGGTCTTATATAAGGCTCGTGTACGGGTAGTGGTAAAGGGGCTGGTTGTATGAGGTCTACATACCTCTCCTTGAAGGGTACCCACCTGATCACTACCCACCTGGAGGTATGTGTACCTTGCATGGGGCTTCAAGTTTGGGTTGGGGCTAACGAAACACTAATCCCTAAACCCGAAACCAAAGTAAAGCCGAAGGTGCTGGGTGTGTCAGGTTCGGGCTTAGCCTGGGTCTGCCCTTGCGTGATGGAGTCAGGGTTGTAGGTCAAGCCTAATCTCCAAACTTATGCTTCTTTCTATTGCTTGTAGGGTTCAGGGTTTAGGATTCATATTTCCTATTGCTCATAGGGTTCAGGGTTTATGGTTTATAGTTGTGGAGGTTCTTGAAAAATGATTTCTGTGCGGATCAGCTACAGTTGTGCCAAGGACATTTGTCGTTTCTCCTGTGCCACTGCAAATTAAATGCCTCAACCCTTGAAATGCCCGCAAACCTGCAATTTCCAAAGATGAGGATCCCGCGCCAAAAATACCACAAACCTCTTGTGCAAGAACTTTCCAAAGGGGCCCTTCGTGTCTGGAGAAGCTTAGATTAAGTGAACCACTTCAGTTTCCTTAGCCCCAAGCCCAGGTTTGTAGAAATCCAAGCTGCCGGCCAAAAGTGGCGATCTATGGAGCTGACAGTTCCGCAACGAGCCAGTTGCCTGACTGACAAAAAGGTATGGTTTAGGGTTTGTAGGCTCTTAGAGTTCTAAAACACATGGGAAAACATATGGACAATGACATGCAAAATGGACATGTATAGGGATTTGTAGGTCTTGTATGGTAAGCGGGAAAACCCCAATCTCTACCCAGATAACCACCAATAGTCTCCATGTGCCACCTTCATAGGATGGTGTTTCGGAATCGACCTACCTGGGATAAAGGCTTGAGAAACCCATCTTAGTAGTGCTAATCCCTGAACCCTTAACCCTAAAGCGTGTAAACCCTACTATTCCATAGTCATGGCATCATATGGGCTACGGCCAATATTATGCTTCCCATGGGCACATTAGGGGTGGCCAGACAGGTCCGTTTGCTACTTTTTCATAGTCTCCAGTATATTCGCCGATCGGAACCCATCTCCATAATGATACGGGAAATATTGACTGTAGGGAAATATTGACTGTAGCTCATTTGAAAAGCGTAGGACATCACCACGAAAAGGTGGGTACTCATATTTTTCGCAACCGCCAAAAGTCTACAGCTGAACAGTGTTAACAGCCAGAACCTTGGCCTCTGAAACGCCAGAAAGAACCCCTCTGAGTTTATTTGCTGATTCAGGAACTTACTTCTAAGGGACGAGCTTTAGGCTATGTTGAACTTTTGCACTTCATAGCTTGTAGAGTTCCTCTGAAGTTAAACTTTGAGTGGGGGATTAAGGAGCAATTTTGATAACACCGAGCCTTCTGCGAACAGAGCCCAACTTTTCATCCCTACTGTTGATAGAGGAAGTCCTGCACCACCCTAAATTCAACCATCCTCAGAAGTCAGAAGATACTACACTGTTTAGGGTTAGGGTTTAGGGTTTAGGGTTGGGGAACTTGAGATGGTTCAAGGGATTCACTCCTTGAGCCATAGAGTCCTCTTCCGCCGGGGGGTGGTGGAAGGGGGCTCCTTAACCTGGCGTTGAACCCCGCGAGCTCCAAGTCTATACATAACCCCTACAGTTGGACCTAAATTCCATACTATACATACATATATATATATATGTATATAGATATAGATATCCCTAAACCCTAGACCTGAAACCCTGAACGTATATGATCTAAACCCTCAGGCTTCAAAGGCAGCACAAAGGGTCTTCGTACAGCCAAGGTCCGGAGAAGTGGACGCCGCACGAAGTGCAGCTGTGGGCAACTACACTGCGAGTGTCAGGAACTTACGTTGACTCCCTGGTTCCAAGCCAGGGAGCAGCGCGGCTATATTGTTCGTTGATCGGAGGGAAGCATCCTCATGAAAAATGACACCTGATGCCAGCGTAGCCAGTTTTGTTATTTCAAAAAGCACCCTGTCACTTTACAAACGTAGGAGGCTCACAACTAAACCCTCGGATCCTAACATGCTTCACATGGAGAATTCCAAGAAGGAGCCCCACTTCTTTTTCAAAAGAACAGGAAGGCTCAGGGTTTAGGGTTTCACATGGTAGTGGTTTTTTCCAAAGGATTATGGTGGGTCCGCTGACATTTTTGAACGCCCGTGAATCTCTGATCCTTCGCCCCAAACCGGGTGAGCTTTGAGAAGCCCCAATCTACACTGAAAGCCTAATGTTCTTGTATTTATGGTTTAGGTTAGACCCAAATGACTTCAGTGCTAGAACCCTACACAGTCTAAATCCTTAACCCAGACCCCTGATTGATACCCAGCCTTCATAGGGATTATCATAGAGATCTCAATATTTAGTCCCTTAGAAGGAAGGGGGCTTATAAACTAGGGACCAGCCCCAAAACCTAAACCCGAAAACCCTTGACCCTATAACCCTACACGTCAGTCCCTATGAATCTATAATATACCAAGTTAGATCACAATATGCCATAACATACCATAGTATACCATAATATACTAGGGTTTTTTTGATCATGGGTCTACATTACATGGAACCCTCAAACTGAAGGAGTTAGAGGTCAAAGGGCTTCTCATTATCAGCCTCATTGTGATTACATGGGCCATAAGGTTTAGGGTTTAGGATAATAAGTGTATACTGCATACCTACATGGGCCCTTGGGGCTTAGGGCTTTTGATGACTGTCGTGCCCAGAAATGAGGTTAGAAAGTTTAGGGCTCTCTCTTGAGGGTTTCTCTAAACCTAAAACCCGAACAGCAGAAAACTGGTTTGATTGTTGTTGTGCAAAAAGCTCAACCCTAAGTCCTCAACCCTAAACCCTACCTGAACCTTAAAACTAGGCCCTCGGCAAAACAATGGCACAAAGCCACTAAAAAAAACAGTTCCACATATTTTTGCGCAGGTAAACCCTAAACCCTCAATTTCAGAAGGCCAGAATTCACCAAGAAGCTGACAGAGTATCGGGTCGATGGGGCCACGCTGCTCACGCTGGGAGAGGTTCCCAGCTGTACTTGCGGCCAGTCCGTAGGACATTTTGGGAGTTTGCTAAATTGGGCGTCCCTTTTTTCGGGTTCCAAGAATAAAGATTATGGTGTTTCGGGTTTTAATTCAGGCCCCCTATTTACGTTATGGTATTTTGGACAAAACTAGGGGGCCCATTTGCGGAAACCCATGTGGGTTACAGCACAGGGACTACAACTGCAGGTCTTAATGTTGGCACGACCATATAGGATCCATTCCTCCCTTCTCTGCGAACAGCAGTACCCTAAGCGTGCAAAACCTGTAAGTCTCCTTTACTTGCAAAACCTTGGTAACTAAACCCTAACCCCAAAACCAGAGTATAGGCATTCCAGAGTACATGATCGTATGCTGGACCCTATGGGGTACGGGTTTAGGCTGCTTTTTGCCTTAGAGGTTAGGGCGTCTAAAAAGGTTTTTCCTTTATGCCCTTAGTCTTGGTACCCTTGGGTCTGGATGCCTAAGCCATGGAATACGGCCCTCAATTAGGGCATTGGGGATCCAAACCCAACGGTACAAACCTGAATGGTATAGATATTAAGTCTTTGAGCCCTAAACACTGAACACTAAACCATGTTGCTGGCTTGAGTCGCACGACATAGAGGTCAGGATTGAGATATAGGGAGACCTGAACCGCTAAACCCTAAACTGAACCCTGAATGGAGTTTAAGCTTCATCACATAGAGGTCGGGGTTCGCAAGTCTCCTTCTGTATCTACACTCACACGGTTCAGGTATTAGGGTGTAGGCTACGCACGTATTCATATCAAGTTCTGAAAGCGGTCCGAATGTGATGCCTCGCTGCTTGGAAAGGGGATTCAGAGCATGAGCTTCACCAGTGCCAGCCAGTCGCGGCACGCGTCCCGGCTGCAGCTGGAGTCAACGGCGCTTGCTAGCTACGGCCGCTTCCTGAAGCTCTGGCACAGTGCTAGCGATGCCCACTTCCATAATCCGTGATCATTCTACTTCATATTCGTGAACCCCTAAACCTTGAACCCTAAACCACCATAAACCTTGCAACCTCAGCCCGGGCGCTGTAAACCTGACCTATTTCCAGCAATTCGTAGCCGATAATTTGCAATGTATGCCCCGTCCCTCCCCTACAAGGATAAGGGGCCAAACTAAGAAGCCCTAGCAGGCCCCAACTCGCCAGGCACTTGTTTTGTGCGGGCCCGTATACTGGCGGCCCATAGAGAAACCCCAGGATCAACTCTAAACCCCTAAACCCCTAAACACCCAACCCTAACCAAACCCAGTTTGGGAGGCAGATCTCCGTGGTCTTGGACTGGCTGTACCCTTTCTCCTGCGGCGCGTGTCTGATGCGCTAAAGGTACACATTGCCAGCTTATGCCAATTTGGGAGGGGCGCAGGCACCGTTTTAAGAAGTCCAAGGGACTTCAGGATTCAGATTTAAGGTTTGGCTTTGGGATTTAGCCCAGCGAGGATTTTTTTTTTTTTTTCGATTT
>CAJNIZ010032879.1:0-32992 GCA_905231905.1 Symbiodinium pilosum | reverse complement strand
AGAGGTTACTCCGCTTCATCCATGCATGTGGGGGGTTTCACGCAGTTCCAGGCCGTCTAGCAGGGGCCTCCAAGGCGGTCCAGGGGCCTCCAGGGGCCTCCAGGGGCCTCCAGGGGCCTCCAAACCCTTCCAGGCGGCTCCAGCAGGCTCCAGAGACCTGCAGGGCCCCAAAAAACCAGAACAAACATGGTGGTTTTGAACGAAAAATGCGCCCGCTGAAATTTCACGCGGGATGGTCAGGCTGGACTAGGCCACCCACCATGGCGGGGGGGGGGGCGGGGTCGGCCCAGGCTGAGCGTGTCTGCAAAGAAAAAGGGGGGTTTTAAAGGGATCTGAACGCCCTGAGGCTGGATGCCTCGGCGAATTATAGCTAGGCAACAAAAGGCATCCTCTCTAGGGTACGGGAGGACTTGAGGGGATTCTGGGTTTAGGGTTTTAGGGTTTAAGGCTTCGCGTTTTGGGTTTAGCATCCAACACCGCCGACTATCCTTCCCTGAAACCGGGAATCACCCAAACAAGCATTCGTCAAAGCTCCTAACAAAATCAGGGCAGCAAGTTGTTGTTCTTCTGCGGGGCTCCTATCCCAGTTGGGGACACTTACCTACTTTGGGATGAAGGTACAGACTCAGTTATTTTGCTCGCCAGGCTGATGTACACCTAATGCTACGCCTACTAAGACTGAGGGCTATCGCTTCTAGAGTTTGACGATTGTTCATACTTAAGTATTAGGGTTTAGGGTTTAGGGTTTAAGGTTTAGGGTTTAGGGTTTAGGGTTTAGGGTAGTATTATGCAGGCTCCCATATTTGTGGTTACCTGCCAGGATAATAGGGAACTCCGCACTAGTTTTCCCAATGTGTTGAGGAGTACCTCAATCAACCCCCAATGTGGGTATGGACTTCTGAAACTTGTGGATTCTCTTTGGACTCCTATTCTTTGAGGATATCCAAACAAAATGATTGCACTAGTGCGTTGGGTTCTGTTTCTTGAAGCCTCCAAACAGCCACTCAGAAATTCCCCAATAACCCTTCCGTAATTCCATGAGGCACCTGACGGAGCCTGTCCATAACTCAGCTCAACAGCCATCCCGGGCAAATAAACTCACCCTACGTGGAGGTTCATGGGACTTCGTAACTACTTACATCTGGGCTTTTTCCTGACTTATAACCCTTGCCCCAGTTATAAGTAGGATTATAAGCTCAATTGTAAGTAACAAGTCTCATGAAGCTCCATGTAGACCGTGACTCTCAGCTGAAACGCCTACCCCCCGCACCAAAGTTGAAGTCTGGGGTCATACTAACACCCACGATAGGCAATGTGCAGTCATACTCTTTGTATCGCATCCCGATAAGGAACCAGACCCTGTCCTACACCTTCACCGCAACTCCACTCCTCCACATAAACCTTGTGAACCCTGGGGTTACTAGTGGCTTAGGGAACCTAAGTAGGGTTTAGGGTTTCGGGCTCAGGGACCTACAGCCCTAAACCCCTATTTAAATGGCTACCGTAGGGTAATGCTGGGCATGTTAAGGGAGAATTTTACATTACCTAACTCCAGGGTCTCTCATGACAAATTAGACCGTCCTAAACTGGGTCGTAGAGGGATGCTTCACAAGTTTGGGGTACCGGGACCCCCAAAAAAGAGGTAAAGTAATAGCCCAAAACCCCTAAACACAGACCCAAAAGGCAATTATTCTACATGCGTTGGGGTTCAGATAGAGTTTCCCTTGTCCAGTGGTGTTGAGTAAGCCCTTTTCCACTTTCGGGGGCCGAAGTTCTTTGTTTAATTGCTGCACAAAGCATTTTTCTTCAGGGGCAGGCCGAGCGGACCAGAACGAGCCTTGTTGTTTTTAGGGGAGTAGGATTCAGGTAAAGCCTACATGCTTCAACAACCTAAAACCAAACACTAAGAACCACGAAGCCCCAAAACCCTAAACCCCAAACCCTATAAACCCTAAATCCTAAACCCTAAACCCTAAACCAGCCCACCAACCTAAGAACCCCCCTGTGGCGATGTACGAGGAGATGTCGCTGGGCGAACTTTGGAGAGAGACCTGCAAGGACCTGTGTCTTCCGAAGAACCCTTAAGAAAGCCACTAAAAAGGGTTGTAGACATATATATATATACATATGTATAGGCTTTAGGCGTGTTACAGGGGTTATATATGGGTATATAGGGTTTAGGATTTGGGGGTGTTGTTTATTGTTGTAATTCACAGGCTTCAGGGCGTTCTTCACGGCACCTAAAGCCTAAACCCTAAACCCTAAACCCTAAGCACCTAAAGCCTAAACCACAAATTCTTGGTCGCCAACGGCTTCAGGCCTAAACTCTACCCTCCTTGAGACTTAGCTTGGACCTTAGACCCTTAACCCTTTGGGATTTAGGGTTTAGGGTTTTGGGTTTAGGGTTTAGGGCTTATATTCCTAGTATAGGTAATTAAGGGTTAACCCTTAGTAGGGGGTCCTAAGTGCCACGTAGTACCCCAAGGGTCCATGTACCTAATCATTGGGTACTTGGGGATTTTGGTAATAGTAAGTGTAGTACAGGTTTGGGGGGAAGTATATGTTTACTGTGTTCTTGGACCCTAAACCCTAAACCCCAAATTGCCCTATATACCCCCTTTAAAGGGGCCTAAATATCCTTATAGACCCCTATATATCCGCTTTAAATGTTTATTGGGTACTTGGACCCTTCGAGCTAGATCTCGATGTCGGCCTTATACACCAAGTTCAGATCAACAGCTTTACGTCCCAAATTCGTCCTAAATTCTAGATGAGTTGTAGTCTAAACTCCTTAAAGGGGCCTATGTAGATGGCTATTCAGGGTTCCTATCATGAGGCCTATTACCTCAGATGATTCTGAGGCCCCGAACCTTGGATCCTGCAAAAGGACACCTCAGAGCTTTTATTACGGGAGCCCTCAAAGGGTTTAGAGTTTAGGGAACCTCCAGAGGCACCGCCTATCATAAGAGGCCCCACCTTTGGAGACTTCAGGCTATCCTGAACTTTAGCTAAGAAATTCTTGCCTTAAGCCCAAAACCCTATATGAACGCGGTGTAGGGTTTCAACTCGAACCCCTCAGCCATGTATATGTCCCTGCCTTCCCTGAACCCTAAACTCCTTAAACAACAACCCTAAACCCTAAACCCTAAATCATAAACCCTAAACCCTAAACCGCGTTGAGGATTGCATTCGCCACCTCACAGCGGATGCTTATGGCGAGCTAGGCCGGCGAAAGTCGAGCTTCCCTGAAGGGTTTCCTAGAATTAAGGGTTTAGGGTTTAGGGTTCAGGGTTCAGGGTCGGGGGTTTGGGGTTTCGGGTTGATGATGTTCATGATCCCTCCCATTTCAACAGCTCCCACAATTGTTCGAAAGATTTTAGGCATGTCAGTTTGTCGCGTACATTCAAAAATGCAACCTTAGAGAGTTTAGTTAATGTTAGGGAGATTGAGGGAGTACTAGGTAGGATCAGGGAGTCCCTTGCAACGTATAAGAGGCGTTCCCAAAGGGTCGATTAATATATGCAGGCCATTAAGTACCTGTATAGGAACCCCTTTGGGCCCCAAATATATTCTTCCTGTAGCCCCATCTCGCCTTCAGCGTAGTATTTAACCCATACTGAGTAGGTGGGTGATTAAGGTAATTGCATTTACAGGCACTCTCAAGCCTTCCTATAGGTGCCTCGTCCCTCGTTGTTGCTTTCTAGCTGCGTACCAGCTCCTAGCAAATTAGGGTTTGGGGGAAGCCCAAGCAATAACCAGGTAGCATGCAATGGTTCCTTTGTAAGTACATTTACCGAGTGGCGCTCATGTTTCGTAGCATACCTACCAAGGCCTAAGCTTCCAAACGCCTAAGACCTGTAAACCCTAGAAACCTTGAACCCTAAAGCCTTAAGCCCTAGACCCTAAACCCTAAAGCCTTGTTCTAGGGCTTGCAGGCTTTGAATTTTGGTGTCGTGGCTTGCGCTTTTCTAGGGTTTAGGGTTTAGTTGCTCCAGGTCCAGAGGTTTCAGGCTACGTGCTTCTAGGGTTTAGGGTTTAGAGTTCAGGGTTTAGGCTTTCAGGGTTCAGGGTTTAGGGTTCGGGGTTTAGGGTTCAGGGTCAGTGCAAGGGTTTGCAAGGGGAGGGGTTTTAGCTGGCTGGCAAACTCATTCTCAGTTTACCGTAATGAGATGGCGGGCTTCATCAACTGATGCAATGTGAGGGCTGTCAAGTATGCAAGACTCAATCAATGTGCTGAAAAAGTATAGGCTGTAAGAGCTTCAGCCAGAGACCCTCATCCCTGTAGTGTCCGAACCCAAGTAAGTAGTACTTAAAAGGAACCCCAAACTAGGGTTTGAACCGAGACCCAAGTAGTACCCAAAAACGAGCCCCAAATTAGGGCTTGAAAGCTTAAACCCTAAAAACCAAGTAGTACTGAATTCCTTTTTCAGAAGCCCTAGTTGACGCGAGATTCATACTTAGGACTCAGGACCCATTAGTCTTCGAGAAGGTTGCTAACATATCCTGATTGGCTAGCTAACCCTAAGGGTTCAAGGACTCAAATAACAGGGTCTTAGGGCCCAAATACTGTTCTGTTAATGGTATTTGGGACCTGAAACCCTATTATTTGGGTCCTTGGACCCTTAGGGTAATCCCCAGAATATGAAGGTCCTCTGGCCGTCGCAGCAGTCCCTTTTATTCTTAGGGGTCCTTGGCTTGTTCCTCTCAAGTTTAGGTTAGAACAAACCCAGAGGGTCCATGTACCCAATAATTAGGTCCCCTTTAGAGGGGATATATAGGGTTTGGGGTTTGGGGTTTGGGGTTTAGGGTGCATGTACCCAATAATTAGGTACTTGGGATCTGGGTAAGAGTAATTATAGTACAGGTTTCGGGTAAGTTTCTGATTATTAGGTACGTGAACCCTTAGGGAAAACCAGACCAGCACCAGAAGCCGAACAACAAGCCCTAATCCTTGCACACACAGCAGCGCTGGAAACCTTTACCGTCGGAAAAATCTCAATATCAGGTATCAAGACCCTGGAAAGCCCCAAGTCCCAAACCCAACATCGTAAGCCCCCAGCACATACTTCCTGAAGGCTACTTCCTTCACTTGATAAAGGGGCTTTGGTTATCTCAACCCCTAGAGTGAGCACCTTAATATAGTCACATGATAGTTATGGGGTCCACATTATAGGGATTGAGGTAATCAAAATCCCCTCTTTATCAACATCAGCCCCATATTAAAACCAGCGCGAAAGCCCCCTGCAAGGCTTCTCAGCCTGCAAAGTGAACTGAAACTCCTTAAGATCTCTCTCTACCTTTCGGGTCCACATGCCCAATAACCATATACTTGCCTCCTGAAAGTGGCCAAGTCCTTAAGGGTCCAAGGACTCAAATAATGGGGCTTCAGGGCCCAAACACCATTATCAGTAATTACCCTAAAACCGCCCAAGCCTCTTGAACCCTAAACTCCCCTGCAAGGCATGATTGTTCCAGCCCACCCTGATCCGCAGCTCCGGGGCCGAAACGACGTGCCTGGGACATGAATTGTTTGTTGAGGGCTCAGGGTTTAGGGTTTATGGGGTCAAGGGTTCAGGGCTTACGGTTTAGGAGTTTAGGGCTAAGGGTTTATAGGGTTGAGAGCTTGGGGGTTTAGGGTTCAAGGTTCAGGGTTAAGAGTTAAGGGATAAGGGATATCACCTCCAAGAGTGGAGCATCAGATGGAAGAGGATATTTCACATAAAAAGGAAACTTGGTTTACACAGCTGGAAAAGGGATCATCACCTGTACCATGGGTCTAGACTCCTTGCACAATATGGTTTAGGGTGTTTCAATTGATCTTAAGATGATATTGTTTCGGGGGCCCCGCACAATATGTACTATAGTCGGAACTCCTTGACGCGGGGAAAAATCAGGCATTAAAAAGGGGATTACCATGGGGGTTATTAAGGGGGATACTACAAGTTCGGTACAGCAAGTTTCCCGGATTTGCCGGCTGTATCCATTGAAGCACTACCCCTAAGGGTCCGAGGACCCAAACATGAGGGCTTCAGGTCCCAAATACCATTCAGATAAAGCATTTGGCCCCTGAAGCCCTATTATTTGGGTCCTTGCACCCTTAGCCCTAAACCCTAAACCCTACTATTTGGGTACAAAAAGGTTTGGAGGCGTGTTCTCGCGTTATCCGAGAAGGACAGAGAGGTATTGCAAACCTCACCACCCACTCCTGGGCCCAGCTATCTGAGCAGTTTCTTGAAACCCCGCAGGGTTTAGGGTTTATAGTCTACGGGTAGAAGTATACGCCGCTAATACTTTTAAGGGGATTCTGGGAACCCTCAAGGGTACCTATGGGGTATATAGTAGGTATTTGATTTGAGGATCCCAGGGTTAAGGCCGCATACTAGGGGCCCATGGTTTCAACCTTCTATTCAGGGTTTAGGGCACGCTTCTAAGTATGAACGTCTTGGAAAACTGGGGCTCCACCATCCTAACCCCCTCCGCCCGCCCCGTATGATATTCCCACTGCCAGGGCCACAGAGAAAGACCCCCTTGTCCTACCTACGCAGTATGCAAACACCCATTTACAAGGAACCCATAGGTAAAACCATGAGGGATGTCGTTGGCACAAATTCCCAAACCCTAAGCCAGTCCCAATCTTTAAACTCTGAGATCAGCTATCCCGGAAGCCCAACTCGTTTCGGGCTGAACCCCAACCTCCAAAAGACCCTCCACTCGAAACCCACCATCCCAGGACATACTTCTCATATGAGCTACAGTCTAAACTCCTTAAAGGGGGTTATATAGGGGATTATATAGGGAACTACTATAGTGGTTATTAAGGGGGATACTAGGAGTTTAGACTATAGCTCATATATGGACAGGTATTTGGCCCCTTTGGGGCCGGCTAGGCCCAGGATCCTAAGCTCTTACCTGAAAATCCGAAATCCAAAGCCCCTAACTCGCAAAGCCCCAAATCCTAAATCTGAAACTTTCAAACCTTTACAAACCGCAAATCCAGGACCCTAAGCCCTGAACCGCCAAAAGCCCCAAACCTAAACTTTGAAACCCTACGTCCTGTACCTTCAACCCTGAACCCCAGCCTAGGGCTCCCAGTTACCCAAATAGTAGCTACTGGGCTATGTATCTATAAGGTATATAGAGTCTAGAACCCATTATTTTGGTAACTGGAGCCCTAGGTTTAAACCCTAAATCCTAAACCCTAAACCCAAAATCCTGTGCCCTAAATCCCAAATCCTAAACCCTAAAACCCCTAAACCCTAAATCCTAAGCCTTATAAACCCGAAACCCTAAACTTGGCTCTTTCTTGAGCGGAGGCGCCCCCTCTCGAAGCGACCGTGTGCCTTCTTCAAGGCAGCATATTTCGAGTTTAATCTCAGAATTCTGGACAATTCAAACCAACGTTGCCCGACCTGATCCTAAAGTGGTTTATATAGGGAATAGTACGAAAATGGCCTTAAGTCGGGAATTGAAATTATTCTAAATTACCCTGAGTATTGTCCTTTCTAACCCTAAGGGTCCAAGGACCCAAGTAATAGGGCTTAAGGGCCCAAATACTATAATCGGAATGGTATTTGGGACCTGAAGCCCTAATATTTAGGTCCTCGGACCCTTAGGGTAATGGACCCCCAAAGTGGGTGTTCAATCCATGGTTCAGGGCCGAGGCTGCTGGGTTTTGGGAAACCCTAAGCCCTAAGATGCAAGACCCTAATGCAACCCTAACATACCCCTAATATAACCTAAATTATTACCCCAATATACGTAATCCCAATATAACCCCAATATAACCCCAATACTACCCCGATATTACCCCAATACAACCCTAATATTACCCCACTATTACCCCAATATTTCCACAATATCAACCCTAAGCCACCCCTGAACCGTTGTCTACTGTTTTGGGGTTTCGATGTGCTGTGATGGTGGCGCTGACACAGTGGCGATGCAGGCATGGTCAGGTCACAGAGTCGCTTCGAGGTTTAGGGCTTTAGGGCTTTAGGGGTTTAGGGGTTCAGAGGTTTAGGGGTTTAGGGGTTTAGGGGTTTATGGGCTTTAGGAGTTTAAGGCTTGAGGGGTTTAGGGGTTTAGGGCTTTAGGGGTTTAGGGCTTTATGGGGTTTAGGGTTTAGGGCTTTGGGGTTTTAGGGGTTCAGGGGTTTAGGGTTTAGAGTTCAGAGTGCTGTGCAACATGCTCCATGGCCCGATGCTGGCTGGCCATCTAACATGCTTAAATACCCACTGCCATCTGCGGCGGCCAAGCTGCTGCAGATCAAGAGTAATTAGTATTGAGGTCCCAGGGTTTCCCCCAACTGGGTTTATGCAATTGTTGTCTGCTAGTAGATGCTTAGGCCCCGAAGTATTCAGTGCAGTTGCCGTTAAGGATTTGTCCATTCTGCACAGGTTTATTTCCAAACGCTCAGAGGATTTCATGCGTAACAGATGTTGGCACGTCACGCACGAATTTCCGATGACGGTCGTCTACCTGCAGTGCACCTTGATTTTTTGGCGTATGCCTTATGATGTCCATGGTTACCGTGAGAACTTGCAGCAGCGTGTGATCCCGAGCATGCGCCTCGAGTTCACAGGCCTGGCTGGCAGACAGTGGCTTCGTGAGGTAATGAGCACTAATAGATCCTGCCTCACCCGTGTCGCAGGACGCCCAAGGCTGGACTTCTGGGACCCACGTGCATCCTATGTAGATTGCTGGACTCTTTCTGTAGGGAAGGAAATTTGAGCCACCCTCCCCACCCCCCCCCAACAACGTCAGCCTGTGTATGCAGCAGTTGTGTGCACTTTTTTTTGGACGGAGGCTTTTTGGAGCCGGGATTTGGCCTATGGCATTTGGGGAGTTTCGTGGGTTAGGGTTTAGTACCCCCGGTCCAAGTGCCCAAATGATGGCGGGGGGCCAGGGCCCAGGTACTGTAACGTGAACGAACCTGCATGGCTTTTGGCACCTAAAGCCCTGGTGTTTGGGCGCTTGGATTCTCAGGGGGATTCAGGGCATTTGTCAATGGCCAGCAGATTCTTCTTCAATTCCCCTAAACCCTAACCCTATAAACCCTAAACCCAAATAGAAGCCAGCAACTTGGCCCCAGGACCTAGGAAGAGGAAAACAATGTTCCGGGTCTTGTTCTGGTGGCCTTCGTAACAGTTTATACCTACCTGTATAAGTTAGTCAGCTAGTCTACACGTCCCTAGAAATCCCTAGTCCCAGTCAGTTCCTGTGCAGCAGGTTCCTGGGCTAGTACATGTTGGTATGAGGACCCTGCAAATGCAACCCAATCTCAAAGGAATGCCGCTTCTAATGCGGCCATGAGCCCGCCTGCCCTTCACCCTTTTCAAGGGTAATTGTGCGTCAAACAAAGGCAGGCGCTGATTCCAAACTCTGAATTTTCAACATTACAACCTGAACTCAAAACCTTATGTCAAGGACAGTTATTACTGCGTGTGAGTACTGTGCACGAGCTTCATATAACCCGAAAAAACCGTGTGTATCCTGTACATTCTCGCTACTTAGTCTAGTTTCCCCCCTTGAACAGGCCCTGGACTATGCCTACGTACCACCCTAAACCCTGAAACCCTAAACCCTGAAACCCTAAACTTAATCCGCAGGTGCAGACTACAGCGCGTCTTCCCCGGAACAGGGACTCTTCTGCCGAACTCGCCTTCGAGATGGCTGACTGAAGCGGTGGCTTCCCTTACACTGGGCCCACATGTATATAGGGTTTAGGGTTTAGGGTCTAAGCTCCTAAAAGGGGGGGTTATCTAGGGGATTATTTAGGGGATTGTTGGGGCTATTAAGGGTGGTTGTCAAAATTATGTTCCCTTTTTGGGTAATTAGGTGCCGTCTTATCGTAGAGGTCCAAAAAGGGACCATAATTTTGGCAACCACCCATATAGGGTTTAGAGTTTAGAGTCTGAACTTCTAAAAGGGTGGTTATATAGCGGACGATTAGAGGTTATTCTGAAGGATACTATGAGTTTATAGACTATCGCCCACATGTTGTTAGAATGTTGGAGCATAGAGTTTCCGCTTAGGGTTTAGGAGTAGAGTTTAGGATGTTTAGGCTTCAGGATCTGGGATTTAGGCTGAATTCGATATTGGCTCCAAAGCTTCATCCCGTTGCTTGACATAGGACGAAGGGATCTATGTAACATGAGGACCATATAGGGTTCAAGGGGGAAAGGTGCCGATACCGCAAACTGGGTTCCCTTAAGCACCCTCTCCTGAACCCACCGACTTTTAATAGGTTCCCCTTACATGGTAGTTCCCCCAAATAGGGGGTAGGGTTGAGGGTAGAAACCGCTATCTAGTTAGGGATCTTGTTCACTTATGGTTCTTCTCCGTTTCCTCGAACCTAGTATAAACGCTTTCTTAAACCTTTCACCCTTACCTGACAGATAGTCGACCCTAGAACACGATCCGGGCGTGACGTGGGTAGGTGATAGTGTGATGCATTTCTGCGCCATCCAGACGGTTTATTAGGGTTTAGTGTGCAATGTGTTCGGGGAGCCTCCCAAAATGCCGGGGAAACTACGCACGATGCCAAGGCACGTTCGGGTGGGGAGTAGCTCACCTCTGGTCAACTGGGAATGAAGGAATGGAAAGAATGGAAATGCCTGTAGAGGGATGTTTAGGACATGGAGTCCAGGTACGAATCGCAATAATGGAAAAAACGAATGGAACACAGACACTGGAAGGATAGCGGCTTACAGGTAACAGATCTCCCAAAATACATAGGAACTTGTTCAAGCCCCAAGTATATCATGCACGGGTACCTCGAGCCTTCGGTAATACCCCGCGACTGAAACTCCAGCTGTGCAAGTAGCCTTCTCTCTTGTTTGGCAATTCATCCCCAAGGGCCCCAGATAGGACTAGGGTTTTGGGTTTACGGTTTTGGGTCTGGGGGTTCCTTTGAAGTACCTTCAAAGAGTCCTGATGAGGGGTCTATCTATCTGGGGGCCCACTAAACCCTAAAACCCTAAACCCTAGATCCCAGAACTTGGCCCTTGTTTGATAAACGGGGATGAGCTGCTTGGTTGTTCTTAGGGTTTAGCTGGGTACATGCAGATGACGCAAGACACCGTTTGGCTGACAACAACCTGGGTTGCTGTTAACGAAGTTAAACTAGGCTACCATTATGAGTATGTATATATATATATATAGTAGATATACACATGTATATATATAGAGTCGACATGGCTCTCCCATTATAGTAACTTAGTTCAAGTTCCTGAGCAATGAGAACACCTGGACCGGCCCCACCTGAGGCGCGCAAGATTCACTGGTCAGTAGTAGGACATGGAGGAATGGAAGACAAAGTTCAAATTACTGTAGTCTTGGGCATTCCCCTATGGGTCCAACTACCCAATGATTAGGTACTTGGGCTTTGGGTAAGAGTAATTTTAGTACAGCTTTGGGGAAAGTATATCAAATTTATGAGGTACTTGGACCCTTAGGGTTCTATAGGGGCTACTATAGCAGGGATCCATTCCTCCATTCCCTACGAAGGTCCAGTAAGCAGACGGCGCACTCCGGCATAACTTCCTCACGCCGCAGTTTGGGCTGCGGCCTTATGATACCTTATGAGGCGGTGTAGGGCTGACGGTTCTTGAGCTTTGGAGTGGAAAAAACATGAGCTATAGTCTGAAGCCCTGAAAGGGGGTTATATAGGGGTGAACGAGGGGAATATAATAGGGGGTAGTAAGGGGGATACTAGGAGTTTAGACTATGGCTCACATAGGGCTAGAACTTTAGGATATGGCCCTTGAGCACGAAAACATCCTAAGTCCGTCCACCTTCACTAATGTCGAATGCCTGATAACCTTACCCTAGGGATCTCTATATAGCACCCATATATCACAGTTTTCATGTCATTTTCCATGTTCCTTTCCATTCAATTATCCATTATTGATAAATTATTGGTATTACTTGTCTACTTAGATCCTTAGGGTTATATCAAATTTCTTACGCGGGCAAACACAGCGTGTGCAGACCTTTGGGAGGCAAACTGTCAAGGTGCTGGAGGTGCTAGCTATGGCAAGATGGCGCATTGAAGCATGCCCAATACTTCCACCATACACAAGACGGGAGAAGGTCATTCTCACCAGTACCCCACCATGCTAGTTGCCAACTCATTAGACGAGGACCCCAACAAGCATCCACAGTCTTGAGAATTTCCCAAGTGGAGCCCAGGGTACAGCAGGGACTCACACTGCGGTGTGTTTGTACATATCGCGGGCGGCTGAGAAGCAATGCGCAGTCTGTGCGCTGTCAGATGCTGCCTCCTGGTTGAAGGTACTATGAGTCATCTGCTCGAAGCTCATGCTAACAAAAAAGATCGAGGATTCAGGAGAAGCCCTACTGTATCACAAGAGCTCCCAAAGTTCGTAGGGAAGGTTTGGCTGCCAGGGTATGGCGTTTCCACCTTCTGCCCTCAGCATATTTAGGTTGGCAGTTGACAGGAGAGTCCCATTGGAACTACTGGGATTGTTCCTACGGACTCAACCCTACGGATTTTAGTTAGTTTAGGGTTTACGGTATATTCCCCAAGAAGAATCCCCTACAAACCCCTAGCATCCCGTGTGCTTGCTATGTATCAGGCTGCTCAGACTTGCTATGCCGCTGTCGTGACGTACGCTGTGCACGGGACGTTGCGGGAGGCCTACCAAGGTCACCACATACAGTAATGTGATTTTGCTATACCCAAGCAAGGATCAACAGGGTTATGAGGATTATATAAGAGCCATGTAGAGATTATGTAAGCATTCATGGGCATCATAGGGCTTCTAAGTCATGAGCCTCATGGGGTCCATAATAAGGGGACTGAGCGTGGCATCCTAAAATTAGGGTCATTTGCAGGTTTCGGCACTATGACTATGTAGGTACCCAAGTAGTACTGCTTTCCCCTTCTGATTTTGGTGTCTCCTTATTAAATCTGAACTGGATCGGACCACCCTTCCCAAAATATAAGCCCTAAACCTTACAGTCTCGAAACCTGACCCTAAACCCTAAACCCTAAGCCATGAACTTTACAGTCCCTGAAAATTATGAAGTCTTGGAATGGTGCTAAGGGTCAGCCGCTGTCCTTCTAACCAACGCTACACCCCAACCCCTAAACTCTAAAGTTTAGGGTTCAGGGTTTGACTTGTTTGGGGATCAAAACCCACCTAGATGTAAAGCAATCTACTCCCAGACCATAAAGGAAGGTGAGGTTTAGCTTTGAGGTTTAGTATGAAATCCTGAGGGTCTGAAAGCTAAGGCCTAGATTTTGAAACCTCAAATCCTGAAGAAATCCTGAAGGAGGACGCGGATTCTGAGACGTGACTTGCTCATTAAACTCATTCGGATTTGAAGGCTCAAATGTGGGGGTTTAGGGTTTAGGGTTTAGGGCCCTGAGCTACCCGCCTGAGAGGATCTCTCTTTAGATTACGGGAAGCCCTCTAGAATGATAGCAAATGCTAAGCAAATGTTTTTTGGTCGTTAGTTATATGCATCCTTTGTTTAATTGGCACCTGTTTAAACTCGATACGTCCATTCCAAATCAATGGAAAGCTAACTTGCAAACCATGTGAATTAAAGCCTGTAAAGTCACATCTCCTTTTTACAAAGCAATCCAAATGGAGCAAAAACAAAAGCGTTTGCATAACAGTCCATCAACATCCAAAACCAATTCACTATCTTATCAAACCCTATAAACATCTAGCACTTGGCATGACTCGCTGTTGCTCTTTGGATCTCGAATCCCTAGAATACTGGCGTTCAGATATCCTTCTACTCTAAGGGTGAAGAGCGCACGTACGAATTCTAGGACCCTAAACCCTAAACCCTAAACCCTGAACCCAAACCCTAAACAGATAACCCTTGCATTGGGGTACGGGGCTTAGGGCTTACAGGGGATGCAGGAAGCCTTGCACCACCTATAGGCAATAAACTCCTTAGGCTTAGTTTTTAGATTATATAGTTTCCCTCAATAAGGTGAGCCTGACCCTATTGACCACCGTATATCCCTAGTTTCCATCTTACTTACCATTGTCTGATCCATTCGATTCTTCTTGATAGATCCCACACTGGTAATAACACAGTACTAATACAATAATGATACAATAATAACAGAAGTATAATGTGTTTATACTACCCTGAACCCCAAACCTTCAGCCCGAAACCGCTAAAAGGCTTACGGATCCCGAGGTGGGTTCGGGGCTTCTGCTACCAACAGTAGTGCGCTGCGCTTCCTTGATCCCCAAGCTCGTTTTTTTCCTAGAACGTACCGTAGGGTTAAGGGTTTAGGGTTTAGGGCCAGCAAACTCTTACCGGCGACAAATGCTAGTAGATTGTTTGATTATCACCTGCAGACGTTCACTTTGGCTTCAGCGCGGGTTCGCTTGTGACAGGTTTCTACTTGCTGCGTGCTTTGGCGTGGATTACCGCATGTTCCCTTAAGCTAGGTGAAGAAGTGCGCTGAATGAGCTGCACTTTGTCGACACGAGGATTTTCCATTGAAAGTCGAACCTGGCATGCGCTTCAGCTGGGTCGTGCTTGATTAGGGTTAAGGGTTCTTAGGGTCCCTAAACCCTAACCCTATTGGGGATCAAATAGGGGAGTTTTACAGGGGTTCGGGAAGAATAAAAAGGGGAGTATTACAGGGGTTATTAAGGGTCCCGTAAAACCCAAACCCTAAACCCCGTGCTACCCGCCGTGTATTGTATACTGTAGGTCTGGGATCCATGGGCTTGAGAGTCCAGGAGGAATGTAACGGCCCAACCAGCCATATACTTCTACGCTATGCTACAATCAATCAGCGTCCCCCAAACTCAGGTGCTCAAGTATTGGGTACTTGGACCCTGAAGACTATTGGGTACTTGGGCTCTGAAGCCTGAAGGCTAAATGATCCGATTTAGTTTCTATAGGTTTTGGGTGCTCAAAGGGTAGCCCCAGCGACCGCTGGTTGTCTTTCCAAAGCACAATGTCGTCTATCTACTACAGTTACTATGCCAAAAGAGAGCGTCACATTCAAGTTCATTCATTCAGCCCCTGACATTGCAAGCTACTGTGTGTCAAGGCAGTTGACATCATTGATTGCTCCACCAGTATCCCACCTGCCTTAGACAAAGACCTCCAAACCCTAAACTTAAATCTAAACCTCTAAACTTGGGATCCCTTGGAAGGATAACCTCAACCCTAGAACCCCAAACTAGCTTCAAACTCCATGAAAAACGCAGAATCTCATTCCCAGACCTTTCTGGAGGAGCTGCAGATCTCCCTTAATCTAAAGTCTTTTTAGGAATTGTTTTAACTTGCCTTATAGCATAACCCTTAGGTTATATATATATATATCAGGGTTATATATACAAAACAATGTGTTATATGTCTAAGCAGATTATAGTAATAAGGGGCTAGGGTTGAAGGTTATACTTTTGTGTCCCATGCAAGAGCATCTTGCAGGTTAAGGCTGATTCAATCCAAGAAGCCACCATATGAGGCAAGGGTTACCTGCGGACAGAGCATAAGATCTAGGTAAAGTTGAAACCACAGACCCCTAATATGGGCCCTTAAGGCTGGGATCTTTATATACCTACTATAGACCCCATATGTAATGTACCCTTCAGGGTCTCCAGAATCCTCTTACAAGGCCTGGGGGCCCATACTTGAAAACGTTGGAATTTAGGGTTTAGGGGCTTCACCATCTGAAGATAATTCGCAAACTCAAGGCAATTCGAAAGCTGCATAGTTTTCGGAAGCCATGACCCGTGGAAGGAGCTGAAGCACTTCGTCATCCTAACTGCAACCATTGGTTCCTAAGCGTCTACGTGTGCGATACTAACCCAAACAAACCGTACCACTAGATCCTGGCATAGAAATCCTACTTTGTAAAGTATAGATATGAAGAAGCTTCCGAGGCATTAAAGATTAGCTTTTTTTGTGGAAGCGGGTGTGGGGTTTAGGACAAGGAACCTGAAACTCTAGTCATGAAACCTGCTCCTCAGAGGGCCCCGAGGATCTAACGGATGCGCTGCAGACGTTAGATAGCGAAGATAAGGTAAACCCAGAGGAACCCCTACATGGTCTACATACCATCTACGCCCTAAATGGTACTGCGAGAGTCTTCTGAAGACCCTTTCTCGGTGATTGGCATCCCTCAAATGTTTTACTCAAGCTTTCCGGTCACGGTGTGTGTGCATGTCCGGCCCATGAACTGCGCTAAAATGTGGGCAGCCTGCCAGTGATTACAGTAACCCCTTCTTGCCAACAGAAAAGCCACCCCTTCACCGTAATATTTTCCTTGCGAATATTTAACATTAGGGCGGGTTGGGTGTGAAATGTTAGCATGAAGTTTTTTTTGCGTGTGGACTTATGCATTTCATGTTGAGATGGCACTGCTGACATGGTTTTCTGAAAGCTAAGAGCTCGCATCTGACAGGAAGACTGTGGCCCTCCTCTGGGTGGATTCTGGTTATTGGGCTAGCAGTTCTGCTAGGGTCCCCGCCGCAAGAGGTCAAGCAATACAGTGGTAGGTCTAGGTTTAGTTTCGGACCTTTAGGTCAAGGTTGGGGACAGGATCGGCAATGAGTCCTTTAGTTCATCGCTGTCCGTCAGCCCAATCTTGGATTTCGAATCCCAGACCCTAAACCTCAAATCACAGCCGTCCTTGCGCGTCAACCCCAGTGAGCTGTAATCCTACAGTCAAACTCCATATACCAAGCCCTAGAACTTAAAGACTACCCTCTATGTCATGAGGCATGCGTTTTCCATAGTGTCTATAAAAAACATGGACGTCAGGCGATCTGACGTCTTTTCTCCTGGTTCCTCTAACGCATACACTCGCTTTCAGGTTTTGGGTGGGGGGGTTCGGGCTCAGGAAATAGGGATGAGAGCGGTTGGTGGACAATATACTATATGAGCTGTAGTCTAAACTCCTTAAAGGGGGTTATATAGGGGAGTATATTGGGGACTACTATAGGGGTTGGTAAGGGGGATACTAGGAGTTTAGACAGTGGTACATATAGTAGTTTCCATTTTGTCCATTATCCCTGTATAACCCTCCAATATACTGAACCCTAAACCCCCAACCTCAACCCTGGTAGAAGGGGAGGTTTGGGTTTTGGAGAAGAACCCAAGGCAAGCCACAAAAGCAGTCCTGGGCAGCCACCTTGCTGGGAGGGCTCTTGGTGGGCCTTCGCATGGGGGGGGGCCTTTGATGGTACAAGCGATGGAAGAACTCGTGCACCACTCTACTCCAGATAGAACCTCTCGGAATTACACTAAATTAGGCCCTTTGCGGTACACTAGTTTAGACCCTATGTGGTGCAGGATTTCCTTCAACTGCATATCCGGGCTGCTGTGAAGGACTTCAGATCTGTCTCAAAGCTGTTCAGATCTGTCTCAAAGCTGTCATGCACGTTCCTGGTCCTCATGAAGGGAATCCAATCCTTCCAGGAAGACTGTTGGGCACAGCAGACACATGCTTTAGGGTTGATAGGGTGGTTTAGGGTTTAAGGGTTTGGGTTTAGGGTTTAGGGATTAGGGTTTATAGGGTTTAGTCGAACTAGCGACCAAAACAGTGCTTTCCAGAGGCCTGGTTATCACCTAGAAGGTCGTACCCAGGCCATGTAGCTGCCCTAAAGAAACTCCTTGGGACGTAGCTTGGACCTTAGACCCTTAACCCTTGGGGATTACCTACTATTCCTATTATAGACAATTGGGGTGAACCCTTAGTAGGGGTCCTAAGTGCCACGTAGGAAAAACAGCATGGGCATCAGCCTTACAGTTTGAGGGTTTTCAACGCAAGTCCTTCACAGAAAGCCAGTGCTGGATGTTAGGTTTGTTAGGTTCGAGCGAAGGCTCGAAGGCTGGCGGGTGGGGGCGAATCTCCTCAACAGATTTAGGTAGTTCCCAAAAGTAGGGGTACCTTTTGGGGGTTTGTATAATACGGATTAGAGTATTTTGGGGTCTATGTTGGGGTCCGCCCATTTTGGGAAAGTACCATTTAGGTGGTACTCAGATGACCCTACATGCCAGAGGGCTTCATGGGGTTTACAGGGGGGTGCGAGGTTGAATTTCAATCTCTTAGTCTTACGACCACTGGTGATGTAGGTTCTGTGGCTATATATGTCTACATCCTGCTGCTTCGACTACAATCGACCGCAATGAATGAAGCGGACGATGAAGTGTCGCAAGAGACCCGCAGGTGGTGGCTTCCGCGAAAAAGGCGTCCGTTGCGTTGCATGTTGCGGTCCTATTTAGGGTTTAGGGTTTAGGGTTTAGGGTTCACGGTTACGGCTTTAGGGTTTAGGGTTTAGGGTAGTAACTTAGTAGGTCGGGCTGTTCCTACCAGCATCATGCTCGGTTGCACAGAGTTCTGCGCCCAGTTTTCCCCCTGGCAGATACATACCCTAAGGCTCCACATAGCCCACGGCAGCTGCGAATTATAAACTTGAGCGCCTAATGTAGGTAGTATTTGTTTGTATATTTGGCGCCCCGGGGCGCTCCCCGGGGATAGTACATGGACCTCCCAGGTTCTGGTGCACGCCAGCAAGACCTAGTGGTTTAAGGTTTAGGGTTTAGGGTCTAGCGTTTAGGGTTTAGGATGTCGGGTTTAGGGTTTAGGGTAAGGGGACCGCCATAGTGAATCCTAAAGACCCAAAGGGCCTCCTGCTTGGAGAGGGCCCCTTAGTCACCTGTCTTAATCAGATTACCCCTACTTGTTAATCATGAATATGTACCCCTAAACCCGACAGTAACCCCTTAAGGGTCCAAATACCTAAGCATCATACACTTACCCCCAAAGCTGTACTAAAATTACTATTAACCAAAACCCAAGTACCTAATTGTTGGGTACTTGGGGACCCTCAGGGTCCCTGGACCCCAGTACCTCCCCTACATTCTAGAACCCAAACTCCCACACCCTGCACCTTGAATCCATATCTTAAGGTTTAGGGTTCAGGGTTAAGTTTCAAGAAATACTCCAAATCACCTCGCGCCAGGTGGTTTCCACCTGGAGTGTGTGATGTGGACAGAGCAGCCTTGTAGTGCGCAAGTGGCTGTGTTTACATGGGTTCGGGTTGTGTAGCGCCCTCAACGTAGTCTGAGTCCCCATATAGGGCCCTGAAAGCAAGGACTCGATTTTACAGGGCCTTATTGGAGGCCCATGTTGGTTCAGGTTGTGAGACGAGCGTCTGGGCTCTGCCAGAATGCGTTGTAAACGTCGGTCAAGGAGTCATCTTCACTGTTCTGATTGTGGTAGTCCTGTTGATGTTAAATGGGTGGTTTCCCAAAATTAGGGGTACCTACCATAATGGAGAATCACATGGAAAAGAAAATGAACATGAAATGGAAACTGGGATTATATAGGGGATTATAGGGATGAGGGTTTCCCAGAATTAGGGGTACCTTTTTGGGGGTCCCCATAATAAGGACTATAGTAGTTGGGGGGTCTATATTGGGGTCCCCTTGTTTTGGGAAAGTACCAAATCCTGCTGAGAATTTAGATGCGTATGTGACCAATCATGATGCCAACGGTCATGCTGATGCTTCGAGGGCAACCTAAACGCTAAACCCTAGAAGCATCAAGTCATAGGCGTATCAGCACGAGGGTGTCAAGTTGGTGCTTGCTTCAATCTGGTTTAGGCCTTAGGGCTCAAGGTTTATGGTTTAAGGTTTAAGGTGTAGTGTTTAGGTTTCAGGATTTAGGCATGGGATCCTCTACTGCATCCCCCCCACATAACTTCCCATCCCCAAATACTGTTGATACCATAAATGCCGCAAGACCTCAGTATACTCTGCGCCAAGTAGTCCAGAATCCTAAGCGCTAAACCGTATGCAGAGCTAGGCTTCAGGGTTTACGGTCAGGATGTAGGCTGTAGGGTTTAGGGTACAGGGCATTAGAGTCTTCTGAACTCCTAGTTATCAAGCAATGAGGGGACGGAACCTTGTAGAAGCCCTTATGTCATTCCCAACCATGTGGGGCTTTCCCAAAATGTGGGGTACCCATCTGGGAGTCCCTAAGCTCAGGATTTTAGCATTCTGGGGTCTGTGTCGGGGTCCGCTATTGCGGGAAATTATCATATCAGTTTCCATTTTCTTGTTCATTCCTGCATTGCGTGCGCACAACATTCAAGCCCTAAGGGTCCAAAGTCCAAGGACCCAAATAGTAGGGTTTTAGGGCCCAAATACCATTAATAGTATTTGTTTCCTTGGACCCTTAGGGAAGTAGAGAGAGGCAAGGCAGGTCGCCTTCAAGAAGTTGTCCCGTGCATGTGGCCTCCGTTAAGCAAAAGCAAAATTTACCCCCCTAGCTGTCAACCGTAATCATTTGGCTGAACGGCTCCTCTTCTGGTTGATTATAGGATTTGGGGTTTAGGGTTCTATCCCTAGACCCTAAACCCTTATCCGCCATGCCCCTGTGGTAGCCTCAAAAAGTTGCTGTGTGCGTGTGACTCGTCTTTCGCGGACCTCGAGCCAGTAAAACCGTTCCCCCAGTTCCCCATGTTTAAACTCGTTTTGTGCAATGAACATTCATCCTTTCAAAAATTTCAGTATCAGGTGCTTTCCACTAACGGGATGAACAGACAACTACTGATAGAAGCTCTTAACCTGAAAGCTAGATATCCAAGATAGGCCACTGCATGTGAGGTTTTTCAGGATAATTCCTGTATACCTGGGCCCCAAAAGTAGGTAAAATATGACCCTAAACCCTAAAACCCTAAACCCTAAACCCACCCATACTAAACGCCCAAGAGGCCATTATTCTACATACTTTTGGGGTCCAGTATAGTCATCAAGAGGAGCCCCTATGATTCTTGGGTAATCCCTACAGTAGCCGAAACCTCGACGCACTAAAACCCAAACTCCTAAATCCTAACCCTGAAACTTAGGGTTATAGGGTTTAGGGGTAAACAAACTCCTAAATTGAAACTTAGGGTTTAGGGTTTAGGGTTTGGGGTTTAGGGTTTAGGGGTAAAGCTTAAACCCCAAACCTAGATCTAGGCTTACACTTCCTCGCCCAACCCATGCCTGCACCTTGTGGCCTTGATCGCCGCAAATTCATGCATTTTCTGCAACAGGATCTTGGGAGGATTCCATTTGGGCCTGTTATTTCATCTGAGCTCTAGTCTGAAGTCCTTAAAGGGTTATACAGGGGAGTAGTATAGGGTTATTAAAGGGGATACTAGGAGTTACTAGGAGTATAGACTACACCTCATTTGTTTTGAGAGTTTTGATGTTGAATCGGGTATCACTATAAAATGAGTTAGGGTTTAACTGAGTTAGTACGTACCATAATTCCCAAGACTTGGGGTACTTAGGGTCATGTAGGGTTTCTAGTGTTCACCGTTAATATTCAGGGCCACCAAATCATATTGAGTCGCGGTCACAATTACCGTTTACTTCATTTAGTCTAGGCGGTAGTTGTTGCGCAAAAATCCCCAAGATCGATAGGGGACGTNNACGTCCTAAAACTATAGGCTTAATTTAAGCTAGGGTTAAGAGAAGATGCCCAAAACGTGGAAATCGATAGGGGACGCCCTAACTCAAAAACCACGAGAGAACAAACAAGTAAATTTGACGCCGCCTCATATCAGAATGTTTATCCGGCTGTTACTGAGTCGGGGCAGTATCCAAGGTATACTTCAGGCTCGCTAGAAAGAATCCTAAGGGTCCAGGTTTAGGGTTCAGGATTTAGGGTTTAGGGTTTAGGGTGCCCAGTAATCACATATTCCCGCAAAATCTGCACAACAGTTTCTAGTACCAAAATCCCAAGTACCTACTTATCGGGTACTTGGAACTTTTGGGGAAGGCTTAGGGTGCGAGATCTGTATCTGAGTTCACGAGATCAGTAGAAGCCACATTGAGATGCTGTATCTCGAAGCCCATAATGATCTCCACTTCATCAGACTTCTCATTGTCCAGGCTAATTCTCACACAGGTCCTTGATTCCAAAGCCCCCAACACCCGCCCTGAATATCAGACTGGAGGCGCTAAACCTAAATCTTAGGCCAAAAATGCTAAAGCCCCTTAAGCCTGTTGACTCCTCCCAGCGACCTGGGGCAAGTATCACTGGCCGTGGACTTGGCGGTTTCTTACTGCTGGCCTGGTTTGAAAGATTGGATTAGATTAGAGTGCAGGGTATAGGGGCAAGGGTTTATGATTTCGAGCTTAGTGTTGAATTTACGTTGGAGTTTGAAGGAGAGCCAGAGTTCTGCAATTGTTGGGTCCATTTCTGAATGACGAAATCCGGTCAACATAGACACGCCACTCTTGAGGCTTCATTCCTTACCCTGGCTGCAGGTTGTTACCCTAAGGGGCCAAGCACGCGATAATCATATACATACCCATTTTTACCCTACAGTTAGTTACTATACCAAAACCCAAAGTACCCAATTATCGGGTACATGGACCCTAAGCCCCAAACCCTATATCCCAGCTCAAATTCCAAGATATCATTATATATATATATCCCTTAAGAAACACCTGGGGTTAGGTTCCAGGCAGACTGCTCGGCATTAAGCTCATCTGACTGTAGTGCTCACGCGCCCTCCTTGAGTGCTTAATCCAAAGTATAGGGTTTAGGGTTTTTTGAAACCCTAAACCCTAAACCCAGGGCCTAAGTAGGATCCCTGACCCTAAGGGTCCAAGTACCTGACAATTAGGTACTTGGGATTTTGGTGATGATAATTGTAGTGCAGGTTCTGCAGGAGTATGTGATTATTGGGTACAGGTTTTGCGGGAGTATGTGATTATTGGGTACTTGGACCCTCAGGCCTATATGATTCTTAGGGATTAGGGTTCAGGGGTTTCAAATTGGGGGAGGTTATTTCTCTATTAAGTTGTCTTGGGAACTATACAGCCCTGTGTATTCCTCCAATCCCGGAGACGTTTGGAGGCTCGTCCCAAATTTAAGGTGAAATGGAGGTTCCTAGGTTCCGAAAATTAGCGGTTCCTTTCTGGGATTCGCTATAACAAGGATTACCGTACATAGGGGTCAAAATTTGGTCTGGCTACTGTATGTATGGAAACGCCCAGCATCGAATATGAAAGGTATCCTGAAGCAACTTCGTGAAATGTGTAAGGGACAGGGACACGACCCCATAAATCCTCAAGTTAGAGTTTAGAGCTTACCTATTGAAGGGTAGTGGGAAGGTACGAGCGGATCTCGAATAGTAGTTCCCGATTCCTCCAGTCCCCCAGGGATCCAAGTAGCCCTACACCCGAAACCCTAAACCCTAAACCCAGAATTCAGTGCCTCGAGTTATGCCTGCAAAATGTTTTACATTGGTGTCCATTAAGTGCAGGCGGCAACCATGTGCATGAAAAGCGGTCAGCGCAAGAAGAAGCTGTGAACACACCTCGTGAACTCCATTTCAAGCAGCCCCCTCGCTACTCAACATCGTATCGCATGTAGTAAATACAGTTTGTACAAAGGTTATACTGCTTGTTACATCTGCCGATGCCCTAGTGGCCCTAGTATAGCAGCAGATGAGATTTGGGCCCGGTATGTGCAGTTATTTCCTGCCTGCTGTCGCAACCTTAAGAGCTCAGAAATTACATGTTCAAGTCTTGTCCCTCAAGTATACTGATCAGGAGCTGCAGGCCCCTAGCCCTTGATATTACATATCCGCCTTGGGCGGGTAGGAATTTTGTCCTGTAATAGATGTCCAAGGAATCTTGGTCGTCTTCAGGATTTAGGGCTTCGGGTTCATCATCGCGGGAAGATGTCAGTTTTAGGTTCTGAAAGTTCTTTTCCAACAGCCTGGTCCAGTGCGACTGCGTAATATATGAGCCATAGTCTAAACTCCTTAAAGGGGGTTATATAGGGGACTATATAGGGAACTACTATAGGGGTTATTAAGGGGGATACCAGGAGTTTAGACAATGGCTCATATGACCTTATTGGACCGAGTTGGGGCTTTCTCCCTTATACCTTAAATGGCCAGGTGCTGTACCCAAGAAGCTTAGTTGCCTGCACAAAAAACATATGCATATATATATATATGTATATGTATATATACGAATAAGTAAACGGGAAAAGACACATCTATATATGTATATACTCGGTAGTGTTGCTTTGCTCTTATGGTTAACCTATATAGTATACATGGTTTATGTTTACGTTTGAGGCACTCGTAGTCAGCATAGGAATCCATTTTGGCGTAACTGGGCTGCTAGAGGTAGAGGGCTTCCCACGGTTCCCATTTTCAACATACTTCTCACCCCGTGCTGTTTAGAGATCCCTAAGTCAGCTTGTTCACATCCGCCAAAGACACGTCACCTGGCATTCTTGTTGCAAAGTCACAGTTCTCGAGCAGAGCGTCCGTAGAAATGTCTCCAAGGTCACAAACAGAACTTCATGGTTTCCAGCGCCCATCTACTTCGGACAGTCCCTCCAACATCAAAGCAAAGCAGGCGTCCCAAGGTCCGAACAAGATCACAAGGCTTCATGTTTATAATGTCACTGCTTAATCATGATGCTGTGCGAGGGCGAGGGGGCCAGCGAACAGCTCTAGAGAGCAGAAAAGGAGCGCGAAAGCCTGCAGTTTATTCAGCTTATGTGAGTTTTCTCAGTATGATCCCTGCGCAGGCCGTACTAGGGCCCCTGCATGTCCCTTGGAACTCCATGCGCACTTAGGATGTTTCGGGGCAACATATTTTGAGAAGCGCTGTACCGTAGATTTTGAGTTTAAGATCATTTTCGCTGAAAAAGAATAAGTCCATCTTCCCCCCGGCAACCATGTTTGCTGTTTTTGTGTGTCGCGCATCCTCCTCACAAGATGTTGTCCACCGCAAAATGAGGATTCGCAGCATTTCAGGGTTTAAGATTTATCATCTTTTGGGGCTCAGGTATTGCAGCATGTTGGTGTTTGGGATCGTCGGGTTTGCGGCTTGTTCAGTTTTTCGTGGTTTGGGCAATGGCAGAGCTATCAACGTGGAGCTGTTTTTTGAATGTCCGCAGGCTCCGCACCCTAAACCCTAAGCCGTGTATGGTCCTCAAGGTACGTGCCTTCATGAACGGAACTCCACTTGCACACTTTCCTCGGCCTTTCGGGAAACTGCGAGGGGTTGCCTTGACCTTAGAAAAGCTCTAAACCTCTGTAAACCTCCACGCCCGCACACTTTGAAGCCTAGACGCTCAGCGATATTAAACCTACACGGTCTGGCCGCAGGTTGAGCTACCGCGCCCTTTGCCCCCGTTGAGAGCGTTCCCGCGGCATTCTTACGGCAATCACGTGGGTGTTATCATTTACCTCGACACATCGGCAGGTCGGGCTTTGAGTTTGGAAGGTTAAGGTCAGCCAGATGCTTCCTAAGACGTGTTAATTGAGGTGACTAAAACCACCAGTATAAAGAAGGCTCATATCCTTCAGTGCGTGGTGGTTGGTTCTTTAAACAAACAACATCGTCCTACTGTGTTCAATCACCACAGAATTTTAAGTACTTGGATGGACTGGGAATTGATGCGCTGGGAATTAGTACGAGAGCTCGTCGTCTTTGTTGTAGAACGGACCACACTGGGTGATCATATGCGTTTTATGGCATGGTTGCCTAGAGCCGATTTTAACACTTGGCCAGAAGGTCGATGTTCAGAAGTAAAATGCTTTGTCCCAAAACCTCACCTGGAGGCTCCATGTAGGTACCATTTGTGGACTTGTGGGCCGAATGTAGATCATATCTATAGACTTAGAGCCCGAGGGTGGACCGACAACAACTCAACCAAACTTGACTAGGGAGACCCCACTATGGACCCCACTATATTTTGATCCTTTTTATAGGTACCCCAAAATGGGACCCCTAATTCACGGAAACCCCCCCCCCCCCCTTTTCAGATGGCCTACGGTTACGGCCCCAGGCAGTTGGTCGGGGTGTCTTTACCCAGTGGTCAGGTGGACTTAGCAAGGAGGTTAATATGTGGGTGTAGTCCCCCTTTAGCAGACAGAATATGGGGTATAATGGGGATCTTATTATAATATACCCAAAGCCATATTCTATCTACTTAAGGGGGGCTATAGTAGGTGGCTTTTAGAGGTTTGAATTCTTCTACGTACGAAGTCCCCCTGACCCTCCAAATCACCAAACCCAAAGAGTTGAAGTACCCAATCACTGGTCACGTGAGTAGTATTTTAAGAGGGGATTCTGTGGTACCCTATATAGAGTAAGATTATATCCTCCTTTTGGGTATAGTATTTTATATTGGGAATAGTAGCTTACTAGGTTCAACCACCTAAAAAACACTACTCACTTGTGGTCTTTGTATTTGTAACTGTGATGCAGGTGTTGGGGAAGTGTACTTTTTTGGTATTTGGACTCTAAGGAAACGTCGCTCTCCTTCATGCCTCTTGCGCACGTGTGGTCTTGTGTTTGATGTAGAGCCTAAACGATCCGAATAATGCTTTGTGGTGCATCATGCTATGGTTTATTAGGGTAAGTATTAATACTTCTGAGATAGTCAGTTGGGTCTTTGTCCTTCCAAGCAACACATGAACTTGCAACAGTAGGAAGCTTGGCTTGTGTCTTGCTTTCTCCAAGCTCTGATGAATGAAGTACTGAAAAAACGTCAGCGGAAACATTCCCTAATGCGCAAATTCTAGTCCGCCTGCCAAATCGAAGGCTCGGCCCACATGTTTATGTAAGGCTTCAGTGCTAACTCCCCCGTACATCTGAAGCCACCGCCCCCCCTAGCATCAGACATTCCCAATATATTATGGTCTACCACATCCGGAATATTCCAAATTGAGGGAGGGGTACAACGATGGGGTGGGGGGATTACTTGGAGGGTGAGAAGACTTAGTACACGAAATCCCTGCAAGCTACAGTTCATTCCCAGCTCTCCCCAGCATGAAAACCCTAAACCCCAAACCCTAGCTTTCAGAGGCTTAGCCTTGAGGGGCTTTAGGGTTTAGGATTTGAGCCATGAGCATTCAATCTCAGGCCTGGCAGGCTAAGCCCCTAAACCCTAAACCCTAACTAGCCTTAACCTGGTGATACTCCGTCCCAGAAGGATGCGGCAGATCAGGGTCTTCAGTAACCTAGATAAGATGAGTTTAGGGTTTAGGATCCTTTAAACAATGAAGGTGAAGATGCCAAAGTATTTGGTACAAAAAGCCCTTTTGTATAGGTACATTGGTTGCTCTAAGTAAACCTTTGGACTCCAAGCCCCCAACCCCAAAACAATGAGAACCTGCAACCCTGAGCCCTGCATCCCAAACTTGACCTGAACTCGAAGTTATAGGAACTATACTACTAGTAATCAAGAATAAACGTCATGATAATCGTAATAGAAGTATCAGGGGCTACAATAGTACCCCCCGAAGATACCACCCCCTCAGATTTAGAGCTGTATTTGGCCTCATTAAGGCCTATATAATTCTCATTATCTCCTTAAGCCCTGGGGGGGCAGGTACTATAAACCCTAAACCCTATTGTAACCCCTGTATTTTTGATGAAGCGAGCCAGGTCGGTCTTGCAAAGTGGAAGCCTCAGACAGTCCAGTGGTCCCAAACTGGCCAGGTTTAGGGTTTAGGGTTTAGGGTTCAGGGTTTAGAGGAGGTCACCCCTGTTACTGTCGGAAATATGGTAGTGTCCCAAAATTGGGGGAACCCCAATATGGACCCCAAAAGTACGAAAGTTCTTCATATTGGGACCCCCAAAGAGGTACCCCTAATTTTTGGGAAGCCCCCCCTATATCTGAAAGGGTCTTACTTCAGGAGCATGATTGATGGCGGTTTGCCCACCTCAAACCTCTGCAATGTGGAAGCGATGAAAGATTTTGGTGTGGGTATTTGGTGAGTGTATATATATATAAACTGGTTTAGAGCTTAGTGTTCCTTAGGAATGTTGGTCTGCTAAGTGAATACATTGGCTTGCCCACTTGGGCGATCATACATTAGATCGTTCCTCACATGTACCCTTCAGCACAATCCTTTGTGTGATGGGTGTTAGGTTGCACCTCGGTGGAGGGATCTCACCATAAGTTATGATAGGCTGGCCCCAGTTCTGTTACTTTGTGATAGGCTTGCCTCAGTTCTGTTACTTCGTTCGGAGGTCCTGGGGCCTAGATAGCGAACCCTAGGCCCAAAGCCTAAAGCTGACTAACAGCCCTAATTCCGAAACATTTCAATCAAAGTAATCAAGCTCCATTGCAACCTAGGAAATGGATCAGAAGGGGCCCTCTCTGTGGTTTCATCTTTCAAAGAATCTGTAATTTGGAAGTTTTGTTCATCTGGTAAGCCATTAAATGACGTGAGCATAACATATCACATCCCTTCGTCTCAATTTATGGTCTTCCCGGCACCCTTGTTCGTGGGAACAACTTGGCCCGACGCACATACCGTGAAGGCTGAACCACATATCTCCTAAATCCTGAGTCCTACTAAAGAAAACCTGAAGCTCTAAACTCTGAGTCATCCCTGTGCGTGTCGTGTCAGCTGAATGCAAGATCCGAGCCTGAAACCTCAAATATCCCAAATCCTCCTACCACAGAAAACCTGACGCTCTAAACCCTGAGTCATCCCTATGCGTGTCGTGTCGGCTGCATGCAGGATCCGAGCCTGAAACCTCAACGTCTAAACCCCTCAACCTGTGTTTAAGAAAAACCGTCGTGTCCCCCTTAGTAAGCCGCATTAAGTCCTCTCTATAACCCCTTAGACAACCCCCTTTAAGAAGTTTAGATCATGGCTCGAACGGGTCTTCCTGCGCCCAAGCCCCTTGAAGCCTAAGGCCTTGAAACTGGGTTGCCCCAAGCCCTAACCCAGACCCTTAAGGGTTCCTAGGAATTACCCAATAGTAGTATAGGGTACCAAATTGGGGGTTCTACTTTCTAGATCCTCCCAGGGGTTTGGGAAACGCTTTGAACGTTGAGGCCAGGAGCAGGGAGAAGGCACAACTATGCTGATTGAAGCTGTGGGAGCCGCTCCGGAGGACTGGGTTTGGGACTTAGGGCTCAGAGAGATTCATGGGAGGGGAGTAGGGTTTAGGGATAAGGGTGTAGGGAGTAGGGTTTAGGGCTTAGGGTTTATAGGGTCCGGGACTTGGGTTAGGGTCTAGGTTGAGGATTGGGGATTAGGGCTTTAGGCTATGGGGTTTGCAGATTTGGGATTTTATCATTGAAGCTCTAGGGGCGGCATATGAGGGTCTTGTCTTGCAAGGACAGAGCGGACTAGAAAACAGAAAACGGTGATAACAGAAGTAGAAGTACTAGGTAGGAACAATAATAGTTTTAACTGAGGCTATAGGGATAGGGACAGGAAAGGGCATATGACAAGGAGTACGTATCAGTACTCATGGTCATTGTATGATAGTATTCAGGGGTCAGGGTTTAGTGGCTCTAAGTGGGGAAAGACAGACTGGAACACAAGATGGAAAGTATTATAGGGTTTAGGGCTCAGTGGCGGTTAATTAGTATAAAATGAAGGAGCAGAACATGGGCGTAGTTATGGGGGATCACTGAGGGACTACTATTAGCGAATACTATGGGCGGCACTTCGCTATTCTGGAGGCATAGGGTCTCTAGGACCAAAGCTACATGTTTGATGCCTGAAAGGTTTCAGTTTGGGTAACCACACGTTTGGGCTGAAGTCATATACCTGGAGGGGCTTCTGCAGAGACTGTCTAGAATGAGCTCCCTCGCCTCTTTGTAAGCTGATCCTTAAAGCTATGCCCAACTCCTCAGTCCGTAACCATGGATGTGAACCTGAGATGCCCCAACCCAAGGTATCAGCCCCTAAACGCATAGGACCACCATGCCCACCCAATATCCCCTCTTACTCATAGGGTTTAATCAGCCTATATGGGCTCAACTCATCATCAATAATGCTTACAACTGCCTTAATGTGGGCCAGATACTGGGGGTTGGGTGGGTCATAGTAGTTGCATGATCAGCAAGACTTTGCAACATCTTCTGTCTCAACACCTAAGCTACAAACCGCAGGCCCTAAACGCTAACCCTAGAAGCCCAAACCCGACTTTGCTACATCCTATGGCCCAACCCTTAAACCCTAAACCCCTGAACCGTACTCCCTGAACCCTTAAACTACAAACACAGCCCCCAAACCGACCCTATAAACTCTCAGCATGACTTTGCAAGGTCCTATGCCTATGTCCTAACCGGTTGACTACAAGACCTAAGCCCTAAACCTAAACCTAAACCTGTGAACCTAAACCTAAACCTGTAAATTAGGGACCCTAAACACTCTACACCCCCTATAACCGCTTTAAAGGGACCCCAAACCCTATCTATCGCCTATAAATCCCAAACCGCAACCTTTGCAACCTTAAACCGCTCAACCAAACCCAAAGCCCTCGGTTTAGGGTTTAAGGTTTAATGGTTTAGCGTTTAGGGTTTTAGCTTTAAACAGGACTTTGCGACATCCTGCCGTCTTCAATGGAGAGGTTTTCCTGCCTTCGAGGCTGGAGAGAGGTCCCGTGATGGATATTTCTAGGGTTTAGAGTTCCCAGAATGCCCAGTATCTTTTAATCAGGGATTCATACCTTCAATCATATTAGATATTTGGGATCCTAGTATCATTTCGGGTATATTCCCAATTCAGGGATATAGGGTTCTCTGGGCAGGTTTTAGGGTTTTGAGGGTGTGGGGATTTGGGTTGAAGGGTTCAGGGGATTTTGCTTTGGGATTTACGGGCTTAGGACTTAGAGTTGCAGGTTTTAGGGTCTTAGGATGTACGGGATACGGTTTCGGATGGAGGGGCATTTGTTCAACGTTTTAGGTTTTGAGCTTTTCAACTGAGGGTTTGCCGAAATCGTACTCTCTTTTGAGCTTCCCTCGCCATTGGGAGCCGTATCAGAATCAGAGTCCACATGGGACCACAGTTGTGACAACCCCCACAGACCCCCGAATTTGACGTAGCGTTTGACAAGGGCGATGGTAAGAACATTTTACGACAACTCAGGACAACGGTGATTATGTGAATGCAGTGTGCTCCTAGGACCCAATAAACAGATGACAGTTGATTAAATTTATGGAAGAGGCAATATTTCCAGGCTGGTCATGACAGTAAGAATCGTATTGCTTTGGCCATTATTGATAGTGGCCAATCCTCAACCAATACTTAGTCCGGCAAACATGCGCATACATGTATATATACATATATATATATATACACACATCATGTCTTATCCAGGCAAGGTGCAACCTACCTGCTCACTGAGGTCTTTTGCGTAGGGACTCGCAGGTTTGGGTATAGGGCTAACGGGGTACAGACCCACTGCTTCCCAAACAAACACTTGGAGGGTCAGGACGTCTTGACAAGCAGATTGATTTTGGCGATCACATTATGTGGCGGAAGCTATAAATTTGTTCACGCAAAATTACAAAACCCTGTTGGCAAACCGTCACAAGATTGATACGTAGAAGTGAGAAGATTATCGTCGACCCTCTCATACTTTTTTGTGGGGGCCGGAATTTCAGGTTTTAGACCTAAAGCTAATAATCTCAGGAACCCTGTGTGCGGAGTCCATCATTTTCAGTCCTGCCAGCACCACCCAACCTTGCCCCTTAAAACCCCTAAACCGTTACACCCCCTAAGCCCCAAAGACCACTAAACCCCAAAAAAAACCTAAGCCTTGAAATCCCCTGAACCTAAAAACAATTAAACCCTAAAAACATTTCTGCACTACAACAAAAAATGCAAAATAACATAAGCACTAAAAAAGCAAATACTCTTTCAAAAAGAAAAAACTAGACTCTAAAAACCTCTAATCCCCAAACACCCCTAAACCCTAAAACGACCCTAAAACCTTAAAAGCCCCTAAACCCTAAGCACCCCTAAACACCAAAACGGCTCTGAAACCAAAAAGACTAAACTCTAACAAGCCCTAAGCCATGAAAGCCCTAAACCACAAAAATCCTTAAGTGCTAAAACCCGCTAAACCCTAAAAGCCTCTCAGCCCTAAACATCGCGTAAACCCGGAAACAAAAAATGCACAAAACGCTCTCAACCATGAAAAATTCTGCACCATCAAAAAAGCACTAAACAAACCCTGAAGCACCCAAGCTGACAGAGTTGCGTAAAGCCTTGATATGACCTCTAATATAGACTGTTATAGGGTGCGAGGAGTACCTAAACAATATACAAAGTAAACTCTAGTCGAATTATTGGGCAGTCTAGCCCAAAGTCCTCACAGAAACATACATGCAAATGTTCCATCTTCTTGTCCATTCGTTTCGCCAATTTTCTATTCAAAAACTTTAAATCCGAAAAAAAATGGAAGTAAGTGTGGCCGGGCCTGTGTGCAGGTTCTCTCGGATACTGTAGAATATGCAGTGGATGGGGCGAAGCCTGGACCACTTAGGATCCAAAATGCGCTCTATGTCCTAAGGTGTGTGGTTCATCGAGTGGTGCATTGTTTCCTCCTTGCACAGCATGTGCACGAAATGTTGCGAAATGTAGAAGACATGCATCCTGTATGTACTCTATGCATATTACGGCTGTACATATGTAGACATATACATGTTTCTTGTATTATGTATGCGCTGTATGCGTATCACGTCTGTACATATGTAGACATATTCATTTTCTTGTATGGTGTATGTACTGTGTGCATATTACATCTGCACATCTGTAGACACGCATGTTTCCTGGTATTCTGTATGTACCGTATGCATATCACGTCTGTACATATGCAGACATACGCATTGTGGTGTATGGTGTATGTACTGTATGAATATTATGACGTCTGTACATCTGTAGACATCCGCATTGTCGTGTGTGTATGTACTGTATGCATATTACGTCTGTGCATATGCGGACATATGATTTTCCTTGTTTTCTGTATGTGCTGTATGCATATTACGTCTGTACATATGAGCAACTGCGTTTATTATCGTGTAGGAGCCAAGAGCAGGCAGAGATAAAATTCAGGGACATGAGCAAAACCCTAGTAAAGCGATAGGGCCCGCCCAAAAGCGATACCCCCGAAATGCACGACAGCAGTGTGCAAAAACCCTGTAAAGCGATAGGCCCCCCCAAGGGGATTTTTTACTTAGCTG
>CAJNIZ010032868.1:51346-70645 GCA_905231905.1 Symbiodinium pilosum | reverse complement strand
TATTGGGGTAATAGTATCCCCAAATTAAAGTAGTTTCGTAGCTGTTTGTAGCTGCAGGCATGGTTGCGGCTATGGAGCGGCAGCCACGTGTAAGGGACGTCCTTTCGCGAGCAACTTGAGGCCATCGCGTGAAGATCCCTTGTGCCTTTGCCTGGAGGGCTCGGAAAGATGTTAAAACATCTTTCAATCCTCCTGACCATGTCCTTGTCAGTGTTTAGAAATACTTCGCTACCTGCAACGGCTCTAGCCGCAACTAGCTCAGCGAGCGAGTTCTGAACAAGGAAGGCCAGCACATGTAGCCCTTAGTACACCCTGAACCCATAACCCAAACCCTACTACAAAAAGAGGCAAATCTTAAGATCATGCTGGATTCACCCTCAGGAACCCTTGGGTCAGCTGTGGAGCAAGCACCTTCAAACGGGGAACGCGGCTAAACTGAGCTGCTGAAACCCAGCCATTCTGACCACCCTCCAGCTCCAAATTGCAAAATTCAGGCACCATCACTAGGCTTTGGACAGCATGTAAATATTACTTCTAGACTTAGCTCTAGGGGTATTTGTAGAAGTAATAATCTCCAGTAAGCAGTCACTGCAAATGTCGTGTGCAATCCTTATATGCCAGCTGCTTTGAGATGCTCAGGCACAGGGGTTTCTCAGAATGATGGCTAGATCCTTCCGAATGGGATTGCTACAGCTGCCATGGAGATGCCCGCTTACAGGGTCTAGCAGGGGATATCCGGGCTCATGTAAAAGCCACCAGGGGCCGTTTGGGCCCGTTGGGACGTGTTGGGAAGAAAGTTGAGTTTGGGGGCGGGCTCCTTTAAGTGAGGCTTATATCAACCCTATGTCCCTGAACCCTGGACCCGATAAACCTATAATAATAGTCGTAATAGCAATGTAGTAAAAATAACAGAAATAGTAATAGTCATAGTGGAAAAACATCCTCATCTCCATCTACTCAAGCTGGCGCCTGCCAAGCGTTGCCACCAGCTGCGCGCTTACCACCTGCTTCTTCATGGGTTCCGCTACCATCCCTGCTATACTCCTTGCTCAAGTGCAAACCATGGGGGGGACGGGGGGTGGTAAGGGAACTGGTAGTTATGGTACAGGGAGCTTTCCGTTTGGCTTTGCGGCTCGAATTCAAGGATCGGGGCATGCCAAGCATCAGTCTACCACCGAATTGGCCAGTGCTTGTGTCTGTGTTGCCGCGTGCTACGCCCGATTCGTCGCTTTGTCTTGACAGGTCCACATTTCCGAACTAGGATGGGCCGAGGGTCAAAACCACCATCCAAGCTGCCCAGGCACCAGAAAAAGACTCGGTTTCTGCTAAAGAATTGAGACAAAATTGCTCAAATAAGGACACCCTATTCACGCTATACCCATATAAGCTTAATGTAAGTTCCTTAACAGCAGCCCAGAAAGAAGAAAAGTCTCAGATGACCAGAAGCATTCCTGAATTTTCAGCTGAACTCCGGTGGTCCGCACAGCAGTACCAAAACCTAATCTACGTCCAAGGCAAAATTCGCAAACACTGCTGGGTTGCTGTTAAGGANNTTAATTTACTATATTGGGGAAACCTCATTATTTACTATATATACCCATTCTGGTAACAAAATTTAAGTTCCTTAACAGCAACCCAGACTGTTGGCATCTGGTAGGTCTAGCCTGGAGCATCTGTGGAGAGGCAAACAAGTGCTACCCGATTCCGGACACCAGCACCACGGGACACCGTAGCTCCTTTGATATAAACCATATCTCCGCAAGATATTCGAAGCATGAAGCTCCCTGGAACACACTGAGCAATGAGAAAATGAATCTCTGAAAAAATCGCATTCCCCTAGAAGGGTGCAAGATAGCCCACATAGACCACGCTCATCTTCCAGAATAGCTATGAAGTCAAGAAGTTTCACGGCAACAGCCATGGATACGGTCATAGGATTGATCGCGAGCAGCGTTTGATCTTGCAATACCGTGATACCTGGATCATCAAAAGCTTGCGAGTGGATGAGATTGATTGCCAAACGTGGTGGACATAGCGATTAATATAATCAAACATCATGACAGCGCGGAGCACGGCGGAGCTCGCGGCTGTAAACTAGCACTAGCTGTGTCAGTGCGGATTGATGACTGTCCTGTCTGCACAAAGCTTGAGTACAACAAATGTAGGTGATGCGGCTGACAAGGATGATGATGATGATGATGATGATGATGATGGTGGCGAGATATAAAAAAGGCCAAAATCAAAGTGATTGCCTTCAAAAAACAATCAGCGTTTGTGGTCCTCTGCCCTTGAGACCCAATCTGGGGCGCAAACATCCTCCAACTTAAAACTCCATGGTAAGTGCCCATAACACCCGTCACTCACCCTACGCGCGAACTATCTCCTCACAGCATCCTAGACCCTAATGCCTCAACTGTCAAACACAAACCCTACACCCAGATTTCCTGAACCCCAATCCCAATCACTGGATCCTAATTCCTAAATCCGAACACATGTAAGCCCTAATCCCTCAACCCCAAACCCACTATAGGAGCTTCCATTATTCCATTCCTTCCCTAAACCCTAAACCCTAAAGCCTATAAACCCTAAACCCCTAAACCCTAAACCCCTAAACCCTATAAACCCTAAACCCCTAAACCCTAAACCCCACAAAGGCCTCGGTCCAGGCCATGGAGCCCGACGCCCTCCGGTGGCTGCGCTCGCCGCGAGAGCGGTGGGGCGGCCAGAAGCGCCTACACAAGGAGGGCCCAGTTGGTTGGGTTGCTGTTAAGGAACTTAAATTAAGTTACCATAATGGGTATATATATATATAGAGTAAATAATGGGGTTTTCCCAATATAGTAACGTAAATTAAGGTCCTTAACAGCAACCCAGAGGAGGGTCCAGTTGGTTGGGGCTTGAGGGTTTTAGGCACAGGGCTTAGCTTCAGAGGTTAAAGGCTCAGAGTGTAAGGCGCAGGGCACAGGTTCAGGTATTGAGGGTGTAGCGCTTTGGTGTAGTTTAGATGAGGGTGTGCTGTCTGTTGCTCCATGGTGTAGAGTACCCAAGATAAGGCCCCGCAGTTCCCCTCAGCCCTAAACCCCGTCAACACCCTGCCGCCTCGCCAGTTTCCATTGCTGCTAAGTACCCTAATACGGTGCATAAATTCAGGTTTCCGGAAATCAGGGATACCTTTGTGGCGGCCCCCAGAATACGAACTATAATATCTTGGGCTGTATATTGGGGTCCCCATCTATGGAAAGTACCAAATAGCTACCAATATCATCTTGAAGTCCATTTGAGGTACCCTTTATGATTGTACGAGAAATCTAGGACAATAATAACTGAGATTATTCAGGCTTCTACATATACCCTCGGTCTAGTGGGCAGCCCTCATCCTGAGCAGAGCAGTCCCACTTGCCAACTTCCACACTTTGAGCCTCATTCTGTTCCAAGAGAAGCCGTAAACGGTTAGGAGGTTAGTCTCGCACCAGAAGAAACGTGTTGCCTTGAATGACGGTTTGCCCTTCATGCCTTAAACCCTCAACAGTATCTAGGAGACTCTGTGCCCTGATACCCGTGCTGCAAAACCTTTATCACCACCTCTGGCCGTTGGCCTCTCACCTACGGATGCCTCAAGCGCTGCAAACTCAAGTGAAAGTCACTAGAAAAGATACAACAACTCCAAAGAAACCCAACCCCATGCAATGTTGCCATGACAAGGGCTTCAACATACTCAACATAATCCAAAGCCTAAAACTATTGAACAAAATGTGAGACCCAAGCAACGATCCTAAAAACCCAACTATTGGCTGAATTCTGCCTGGCTCGAAAACCGGAAATCAGATCAGCTCGGAATTAGACCAGTTCGGAACTCGTGCCAGCATCATGCACATCCAGGTGGCCATTGTTTCGCATGGGGACTTTTCAGTGACACAACCCTGAAATTCCCAAAACCGTTCCCAAGTTCCCCAATAGTTTAGGGGTTCCGCCGTGCTCATTTTTTTGGGCCCAGGTACGTACTTAAAGGGTCCAGGCGACTTAGCAAGTAGGTTGATACAAGTACTAGAAATGACTGAGGTGACTATGTGGCCTATAGGGACTTGCAACCCTACACTCGAAACCTTACGAGAACTGCTGCAAGCTGCCTTGAAAGCACTGTCCGTGGCTTCGCTGAGCTGCTCGACAGCTCGTTGGATCTGTCGCAGTGGACTTCGTGGTTGGGGGGGTATAGGGTTTGGGAATTAACAGTTATGGGCTTCAGGGCAATGCGCTGAGGTGTTGCAGCTTAGGTCGTTCAGATGTACGGCCTTTCACTTGCAAATGTAGTATACTGTCCGCAACGCTGGGAAACTCTTTCGCTTACACAGACCTCTGTGCAAGGAAGAAGCAGACAACTAGCGCTCGCGATGGGGCTGCGCAAGCATGTTTCAGGGTTTGCCTAAACCCCCAAACATATGTAAAATTATAGCCCTAAACCCATAATAACAGCTCTAAGGGCCATTATTTTACATACTTTTGGGGTCCAGGTGGTTTCTACCGTGGAGTCCGGGGCTCATGGCTCAAGATTTCGGCGTTTGTGTACTTCTATGGTCACCATGTAGCGAAACTACCATGATGCTTCCCTGCCCTAAAAACCCTATTCTACCTTAGTTGTAGTTTCCATTTTCTTTTCCATGATTAATATAGAACCCCTATGGAACCCCTAAATTCCCTGCCCCAAAATCCCTATTCTACCTTTTGAGCCCCTATCCAAAGCCCATACTCTACTGGGTTGCTGTTAAGGAACTTAATCTAGCTTACCACAATACTGAAAAACAAGTATTTACTACATGCCCATGTTATTGTAATCCGAAATTAAGTTCCGTAGCAGCCCCCTCTAGGCAGTCCCCTGCAGTCAAAGATTGGCCTCGCTGACGATGCAGCGGAAGCCATCAAGCCTTTCATTGCGAAGGGATGACCGGGTCTTCTCTAAATGCGGGCCCATGTAGTTAGAATGGGGTTTGGGGGTGCATATTGTGCTACAGTTATGTGAGATCGATAAGGATCAACAACAATACCAGAAGATATAAAGGGCTATAGGGGTCCCCTCAGGGGTTGTATGGTTGTATAGGATTTTCCACCACAGCTTACCTTGTACCCACGAAAAAAAACTCCTGTAGGTGCGCGAGGAAATCAAACCCCTTAAAATGAAGAGGACCCCTGATGTAGGTCATATCTTAGGAGGAGCCCCCACCCTGTAAAAGTGGTATAATAAGAATATACGAGGGCCCTAATATAATCCCTATTATCCCCTATAGTCACTATTACTGGGTGGGGGGTCCACCTAAGTCATATCATTATGATGAATGGAGCCTGGGTAGCTAGCCTGTGGGGTTAGATGGCCGTTTTGGGCTTAGGGTTTAAGGTTTAGGGTTTAGGCGCCAAGCAACGGAGCGAACATGGTATGCAATCGTTATGCTATAGGACAGTTCAGGGTTTAGTTGGCTGATAGGGAGATCGTGAACCCGTACACCTTGATGAATCTAAAACAGGCAGGTCCAGGTTACTCCACCCTTCAGCCCTAAACCCAAACAAACTGAAGGAAACTAGAGTTTGGCGGACAATCAGGGTCAACAAAGCCTACGAGAAATGGTAAGAAATTTAAACACAACTTTTAATGAACAGAAATGCAAGCTTGCCAAAACTGTCCTCCCTTTGGGGCCGTATGATTTTGACAACTTTCCATATGAAATGAGCGCGTATAAAGATTAATGGCAATAACGTAACAAAAACACACGTCTAGGGCTTAGGGTTTCGGGCATGCGAAGCCCGGGACTTTGATGTCCCAACCCCCTTGGCTGGTTTAGGGTTTAGGGTTTAGGGCTTATTTAGGCTTAGGCTTTATGGATTGCATAGGGTACCTGTTACATGGTGGGGGATTGACGCAAGGTCCTTTTCATCCGGGTCTAGGTTGCGAAGTCTTCTTTGCCCTAAACCCTGTTGAAGTCCCGTACAACCTCTACGTAATCCTTGTTTTGGGGGTAGGGTGTACCAAAATCCTCGTGTTCCCTAAGCCCTATACTCGGAGCAAAGTCCAACTCCAAGCTCAAATTCCCAAGCCCTAAAACCTGTTCCATCGCTTTTTGTCCTGCCCCTGATGCCTTAACCCTGAGCCTTACCATCCATGAAGCCCAAAGCCTAAGCCTAAGCTTTATACAAACCGACCCTAGGCTCTAAGCCCTATAAGTCCCAAACATAAGTAAAGTAATGGCCCCAAAGCCCTCAAAATGGTACAGAAGGCTATTATTTTACATACTTTTGGGGTCTAGGTAAGCCCTAAAACCCCCCCCAAAGCCCCAAAAGCCCCCACCCTGGTGCAGCTTCTGCCTCACCGAGCGGGCCACGTTCTCCCCAGTGAAGGGCTCCTCGATTAGCAAGAAAACCTGATCGCCATGTGACATGGGTTTACAGTCCCCCTTAAGTAGATAGAATATGGGGTATATGAGGATCTTATTACAATAGACCCAAAGCCATGTTCCATCTACTTAAGGGGGACTATAGAGTTTAGGATTTAGGTAGGGTCGAGGATTCCCCGGGTTTTGAGGAACTGAGGCGGTGCAAGATTTCCACTGTCAACAGTAGCAGCCGTATCATCTTGGTTAAGGGCCTACCTGGAGTAACCCAAATACCCAGAACCGTTGCAACATGTTGGGCTCTTTACCTGTCTTAAGGGTCCAGGTTACTCTAGAGTGTTGGGAAAAGTGGGTTTGAGGTTAAGGCTCTACAGTCTAAGCTGTACGACTTAAAGTCTGCGAACCATGGTAAGAACGCACCAGGGTTTGATGCCAAAACCTGCTTGCGCAAAGCAATGCGATGCAAGATAGTATATACACCTATGCATATATATATAAAGATCTGCGCATAACTATATAAAATACATATCTTTCTATACATATTAACATGGTTACACAGAAAAGAAGCTAGCCCCCAGCAGCTCTAAACTGTCACCTGCGTTGCACCCAACACCCCATCCTCTGCATCATCTGAGTTGCTGTTGAAGAATGTAAGCTAAGTTACAATGATATGGGTACATAGGGGTTTAGGGCTTAGGGCTTAAGTTACCATATTGTGGTTCTACAGGATTTAGGGTTTAGGGCTTGAGTTACCATATTGCGGGTATGCGGGATTTAGGGTTTAGGGCTTAAGTAACCATATTATGTGTATACAGGATCTAGGGTCTAGGGCTTCAGTTACCATATCATGGGTACAAAGTAAACAATAAGGTTTCTTTATTGTAGTAACTTAATTTAAGTTCCGTAACAGCAACCCTGTCATTTTTGAATCCTTAATCCCCACAGGCCGGGATGCACCCCACAACTAATGCAGGGGCCTACATGGTTTTCAATGGAAATTCGAGTTCCAAGGTTTAGGGGTTGAGGTCTAGGGATTAGGGTAAACCACACTATAATTATCCAGCATGGGAGGATCATAGCATGGCTTCTACATTACCACACCGTTTCCACTTCAGCCCTGGCACTGATGATTCCAAATCCCGAAAACATTCATCACTAAGGTATGAGGTACAACAAATCCTGCATAATTCGGTACATCAAAAGCGCTACGAAGTATGGCTATATAGTATGCCTGGATTTGCCGATCAACCAGATGAAAGAGCATGCCTGGCTGGTCGCTGGCGTCCAATGGTCATTCTTCTTGCAGTAGGTGACATCTGTTTGGAGCTCCTCATCTTTGGTGACTTTCATGCAACATGTTGAGAGCAATATGTGCACCAAACATGCAGGATACTAGTTCAGCTAGCTCAGCACTAACAACTTCGCAAAACCCCCCAAGTGAAGTATAGGTTAGGAGGACCCCCCACCCTGTAATAGTGGTATAATAGGAATATAAGAGGACCCGAATATAATTCCTATTATCCCCTTTAGTCACTATTACTGGTTGGGGGGGTCCACCTAAAGTATAGGTTAGGCCCACACCCAGTAGTTGTGGTCTATTTGGAGAAGATCGGTACCCTAAGGGTTTAGGGTTTGGGGTTCCCACTACGTCTTGCGGTTAGTGTTTGTGGGCAGCGGCCTAACCTAAGCAATACTCCCTGAATTCCACGCTGATTCCGACTTCTGGGTCGTTTAGCTTCGGCTTCCAGTTTCGGGCTGAGGGTTTCGCAGCCGAGCTCCCTGGCCCAAAGGAGAGCAATTAGCCTTTTAGTAGTAGTTAATGAGACTTTCTACTAAAGAGGCCTTCACAATTACCCATGTGATGCCCTAAACCCTCGAGCCCCCAAACTCCAAGTCCCAAAGCCGTAAATTCCTGACCCCCCTAAACCCTAAACCCTAACCCCCCAATGTCCTTCTGGAGTCGGCCCTTGACAGACCTCAAGGTGTCAGGTACTCCCGAAGGTACAGGGCAAAGCCTTAAGCTTTGTGGAAAAGGGTTAAGGGTTCCTGAACCACAAAGCCCTACACACGCTGATGACCAAAGGATCGACCTTTATGAGTAGTCCCAGCTGGCTCGATTATATATATATATATACTACCCAAGAACCCGGCGCCTGCCGGACCCTGGGTACTACAGGTAACTAGAATTAAGGTAAACAAATACGCAGCTTAGGTCATTCCCCCTTAAAGTAACAGGCATCAAAAGAAATAATTGAAGCTTTTCTTGCCCATTACTAGAATCCCTTTATGGACGGTTACTGGGAGGGGGAATGACCCAACATGAGCTATAGTCTAAACTCCTAGGTCCTAGTATCCCCCTTAGTAAGCCCTGTCATAGTCCCATATATAATCCCCTATGAAACACTCTCTGAGCAGTTTAGACTATAGCTCACATAGAAACGGAATATCCATTGTTGCGATCAATCAGGACGGGCAGAAGGACTCGACCCATGTGGACCCTCTTGCTGATTCCCAGTTAGACTTCACTTGGTTGGCTTAGGGTTTAGGGTTCAGGGTTTGGCTTGCCGTGGAAAACAAGATGTGCTGAATTCCTGGCATGGACCTTAGCGTGGGTTGCTGCTCAGGAACTTTTAGTTAAGCTACTAGAATAAGGCAACCCTATTTATGAGTTTGCATATATCCATAGTATGGTAACTTGCTTTAAGTCCCTGAACAGCAACCCAGTCAGCCTCAGAAACATGGTGGGGAAGTATTCCGGTACCTGCAAGGTCGCTGAGGTCCAAACACGCATAAGCTTTTCCGCTCACATAGCTTCAGTGCGAATACGTCGACAGGAAGTTGGAGATTGGTGAGTAAGGCGTGGTTAGACTCCCCATTGGAGCTGCTTCTGCATAAGATTCTAGTTCATTGTGGCGATGACATATGGATGCTTCGCAGAGAACTTTTCGAGACAATCCTTTCGAGGAACTTTTCACCTGACACACAAAACATGCCCAGAAATCCCCAAGGTCCCTTTACCCATATCCTGAAACCCCTTACACGGAAGGATTCACAATGATGGTCCCCTACAAGGACACTCAGGTATGTACACTCACCAGCATGTTCTAGGACCTTCACAAACACCCACTCGAAGAGAGAATGACTCTAAAGCCCTGCTTCCAGCAAGTTTACCCGCATATCAAGGGCTTCCTCCTTGTAACCTTCTTGAAGCACCTTGCCATTGTCTTTCATAATGTTAAGGTAAGCTACTATTAGACATGATCATGTGGGTGGTTGTCAGAAATATGGTCCCTTTTTGGATCCCCTAAACTAGGCCCCGCATTATAATAGGGACCCAAAAAGGGACCATAATTTTGACAATCCCCCATGTGTAGCTAGTCCATCCTGGGTTCAAGTATTCCAAAAGCGCGACACGCTACCTGACAACGACCTATTTGGCAGAGGCGCCAAGCCCAAGCCCGAACCATGATTGAAAATCCTGAATCCCAAACCGAACACAGTAAGTCCTGTAGCCTAAGCCCCAAGCCCCAAACCCTACGCCCTCAACTCGACCTCAAAAATGAGTCGCATCCCTTCTTTGAACAGCTTCGTACCCTTCTGCCAGGCCACACGATGTGGCGCTCTTCAAGAGGCAGTGAGCCGTATCCGTAATCTGGACCTGGCCAACCCTACTCAAGGCTCTGAGCAAGTAAAGCTCTAAGTAATTAAGGCTATAAGTACCTCCAAACCATACTTGCGGCCAGGACGAACTCCTGCTGGGCTAGGCTTGGGTCTGACTGCGTCTCTTCTCATCTTGTTTGCAGCCCGTAATCCTTGTGCCACAGCATGGTGTGGCCGAGAGTCGAAAGTTCCGTCTTCTTCATACTAGCAACATCCCCTATGAGAACTCCCAGGAAGAGGGGCTCATAGTTTTCTTCAATGCAATGTAGCTTCAACACCAGTCCTACAAAGCCCTATGGTGACTCTAAGCCTTACTGCAAAATAGAACTGCATAATGTCGGAAACGGCTTTAGGGGCATATGATGCCAGCGTTGTATAAGGATGGTTTGGCACAAGTGTTGACAATTATTCATGTTTCTGCATCAGACGCACTCAGAAGTTGCAGACCTGCAAGTTTAGTCCAAGTTCGCCGGTTGGACTGTCACCAGGAGCAATTGGCTTCAGCACATGCTGTTGCCTTAGCGAATGTTGGGCATGACTCAGGGATCTAACTATTGAGAATACGTACCTGTATCCTTTTTCAACCTAACAAGCAACTCCAAACACGGACCTAAAGGACTACGAAGCTGTATGGGGGTCCGTTTTTTGGGGCGAAGTAGGTGACATGCCTAAACATCAAATTAGCTTGAGGTTCCTGTTTTGCGGTTGTTTACAGATCCTCAGGATGAAAAATCATACCACTCGAACGGACGGGCATTTCTCGTGTATTGCTTGTTGTCTGCACCCCGCCGCTACTGTTGATACTGAGGCCCTTGCATGCCCCTGCATGTCTACACCCGTGAGAATTGTGGTAGTCTAGCATACTAAGGTCATGTAGAATCTTGTGGTGTATCAACCGTCTTCCCTACCTTAGAATGGCTTTACTTACTATTTGATTCTGCATGTGTCATACCCCTAAATCCTCTGATATATGTGTATATATATATATATTATATGTCTACCCCCCCTTTAAACCCAGGATAAACTCCGTACAGTAGTATCCTGGGACGTGTCACGGATAACTGTGACTTTCGGAGCGCAGACTTCCCCCAGTCTAGGCTTTGTTCGCGTGATATATGGGAAGACCGGGGGTTTCGAGGTAGTATGTCCGTATGTCCCTTACAAAAAAGACTATATGGAAGCCTTGCGTAGGGGTTAGGGTGAAGGGTTCGGGTTCAGGTTTCGGTGTAGGGAGGCTGGGGATTACTGATGAGAGTTCCTCATCACAGAACACGCCCTCAATTTGCCAATGGGAACCCCAAACCTAAGAGGCTGTCGTGCCCAAATCACTCCATGTGTATGACCATGTATAGATATCTGCACCCTAAATCCCTAAGCCCTATGTAATCCCTATAGTTTCCATTTTCTTTTCCATTATCCCTACATAATCCCTGTTGCTTTGAATAGCTACGTGTTGGACTGAGCCTACGAGCTGCACTTCCTGTGTCAGCGATGCTACCTACGGTGCCCATCTGAGCAGACGTGAACTGGACAACGGCCTGACGACCTACTCAACTTAGCTAGTGAATCAAACTGACTAGAGGCCATGCGTGACTTCAGTTCTACGCTTTGAAAGTCCCGAAAGGCCGACTGTAGGCATCCAAATTCAGTGCTTCTAGAAACCTCCAGGAGTGATCTTCGTCATGCTTCGTTGGGAAGCGGGGAGTAGGTTACTAGGACCAATACAGAGGTTTCCCAAAATTAGGAGCGCCTCATTTTTGATGCATTTGCTTGGGCCCAGGCATCCACTGCAACCAACCGTTGAAAAGCTCCACTGGAGTCATCTGGCCCTGACGTCACACAATGCTTCCACTCATGGGATGACCACTCCCCCGATATCCACCCACCCAAACTAATCAGGTCTAACAAGCCTTAAGAGCCCCCAATAACCACTAAATCTGCGAGAAAAAAAAGTGGGCATAGCAACGCCATGATCAAGCCTCAGGCACTAGGTCTACTTGCAAGCCGCACATCACCTTGCTTATAGCCCTCCTTCTGACCTTCTTACTAGCCTTCCATGGGTTAGCTTATGGGTCAGCTTAGTTCTGAGAACGGTTATGACCCATCATCAAAAAAAGCTAGGTCCCATGAGCCTTCAAGTAACCCTCAACCCTAAACCCTAAACTCTAAACCCTAAACCCTGTAACCCTAAACCCTAAAATCCTCAAACCGGTTGGGCTTTGCGCATGGGTCTGGTAATCTGGCTCCCTGGGTCCAGCGACGGTAGTCAACCCTACAAGCCCCTACTTCTCTTTTAAGTTTAGGGTCTAGGGTTTTGGGGTTTGGGTTTTTTTAGGTTTTAGGGTTTGGGGTTTAGAGTTTTAGAGTTTGGGGTTTGGGTTTAGGGTATGTAGCGAGAATTTCCATTTCGTGTTCCCATCTGATTCTTCATTTTAGGGCCCTCACTTTAGAGTTCAGAGTCCGCGGGCGGCCCTGAACCCCATAAACCTGTGTGATCCCTAAACCGTGTGGCTCTGTGTCTGTCTTTGTCTTAGATACCTTTCGAGGGCAGTTGGAACCCACGAGACGCCTTTGCACCTAAAAACCTAAACCTTAACCCCTGTGCGCATGTGTAAGACTAAACCTTGAACACCTACCTAGATCCAAAACCCTAAACCCTTTATCCTGATTCTGGATTCACTACTCACATGGCGTGGAGCCCGTGCTTCCCCTAAATTGACGGGGCATATCAAAAAAGGAACTAGGGCCCATTCAGAATTATGTGAACCCTAGTCTACTCCTAGTATCCTCCTTAGTAGCCCCTATAGTACTCCCCTATATAACCCGTTTGAGGAGTTTAGACTAGGGTTCATGTACGGATACAGGATGGCAGCTCTGGTGTGTTGGGCACCCAAGAACATGTGACCTTTCTTGTCAGGCCGCTGCCCTTGCCACCCTTCAAGCGCTCCACCTGCCGACAAAGTCCGGTTACCTCTACGGTTGAATACTAAAATCATGCATGACCGCAAGCACCTTAGACCCTGGGAATAATGGGATCATACTACACTTCGGTCATGCAGGAGGTTTAGTACCAACCCCATACAAACCCGATAGTCCCAATCTCCATTCCATTTTCGATGTCCTTTCCATTCGATTCTCCTTTTCTTAGGGGCAAAACCCTAAACCCCAAACCCTGAACCCTAAACCCTCAATACTCAGTTGTCCATAGGTCCTGCCTCGAAACAAGTGCCATCATCCGCGAAGACTTGGGGCCTCGAATTTGGCTCCAGGGGTTCAGGGTTTAGGGTTTCGGCTTTAGGTTCAGGGCTTAGGGTTCAAGGTTGAGGGTTCAGGGTTTAGGGTTAGGGTTTACGGTTGAGGTGGTTGAGGGAAACAGGATTTAGCGTCTTGAAGGATTCCGGATTCCAGCAGTCCGCTCGGACCTGTAAAAAACTATGTTTTTACATCTAAGTAGTTCCCTGAAGGTATACTATAAACCAAACTGAAAAGTCAGCCCCAAAGGTATCATTTGTGAGATTTCTTTTGGGGATCTGAAAAAACATCAGAAAATCAGAGATCCGGCGCCTGAAGCCCAAATGATGCTTTTACTAAAGTTAGTGCATATTCCCCAATAGCTCCCCTGTGTCTCCTGTATATGCGCCTTTAGGTCGTCCCAACCTCCCTCAACCCTAAACCCTAAACCCCAAAACCCCTAACCTTAAACCCTAAACCCCTAAGCCCCTAAACCCTAAACCCCAAGACTCCTACCCTTAAACCCTAAACCCCTAAGCCCCTAAACCTTAAATTCTAAACCCTAAACCTTGTAACTTTACTCCGTAGCTCAAAGCGTGTTGAGGGTGTCGGCTTCAGGGCTGAAGGTGGCACATCTACAGAATTCTATATAGGGTATTGCAAGGATAATGGAAAAGAAAATGGACACTACCATATAGGGCTTAGGGATTATATGGGGCCTATATAGAGGTATACAATTGGGATAATGGAAAAGAAAATGGAAGCTATAATCTTAAACACCTGGGGCAGTCGCCTGGGGACAGGAAGTCGCCTCCGTCACATCAACCAATAATGAGAGTTTAGGGTTTTGGGGATATAGGGTTAAGCGCTATGTGCGGTAGATGGAAATCCTCCACAAAGTATAATCTCGTCCCATGCTCTTCCAATCTCGTATAATGTAAAACACCCAATCCGAATCGCAGCAGGAGCAAACCCTAGGGGACTTTGAATGGATGGCAAATCTTGTCACTCACGCACAACGAAAAGCGCACACTCTAGACCGTGTAAGACGTCTTTTTGGGATTTTCGATGTTTTCTGACATGATGTTTGCACAACTCCTGTACAGCCCTACAGGCGGGCCATTTGATGAGTGAGTTTTTATTACCGCCCTAAAACCACTATTCCCGAAACCCTAACCCCTACCCGAAGCCCTAACCTTTAAACCCTATGAACCCCTATATAACCCATTATAGTAGTTTCCATTTTCTTTTCTATTATCCCTATATAACCCCTATATAACCCCAATATAACCCCTAAATACTGAACCCTAAACCCCTTAAAGGCATGGACACTGACCCCTGAAGCCAAGGGCTTCGCTCCTCCCACAAATCGGAAGGCCGGTCGCCACAGTCCAGGACTTTGGTGGCAAAGGCAGTATGGGGGTAGGGTTTAGGGGTCTAGGGGTTTTATAGTTTAGGGGTTTAGGGTGTAGGGCTGGGGGGATTAGGGTTTAGGGTTGGGGGTTTAGCGTTTGCGCAACGGAAAGGATTCTCCGGAAGATCCATGCGGGCTTTATGTTATGCAGTGTGAAAGGTACAGAAACTACTGATTTGTGCAGCGTATTTTGCTTGCAGTGGTTAATGTGTTCAAGGAACGGAGGGTGATGACTACGCGGAATTTTCTTCTAAAATTCCGCGCGCAACCTTGAGTGAAGATGAGAATGCTGCAAGTTTCAGGAGTCAACATGTGCAAAAACGCATTGGTGTTGGCACACTGCGAATGAGAAGTGTTCTGTCGCAAACTCAGAAAGTGCACCCACTACGCGTCGCGTTTTTGCATCAGGGCTCCCGCAAAGGACATAGACTTCGTCCTGCCGGGCAGGGTGTTTCTGGTACTTGGATGCACTGATGGTCTGGTAATGGGATGCTCTCGAACATGAACGTTCTTATACTTTGGGCATGGATGTTCTGGTAATGAGATACTCTCGAACATGAACGTCATTATGGCTTGGGCATGGAGCTTTGGTAATCGGACGCTTTCGAACATGAATGTGATGTCCACCCCGCCGCCCCAAATTCCAAGCCGAGCCAAACTTGACACGGTCGATGAGACCTGGGGGAACCCTAGGCATTGGGCGTTAGGGTTTAGGGGTGTTTGAGGGTCGAGTGTTTAGGGCATGAAGGCTTCTGGAAAGGTTTGGGATTTGGGGTTCTAGGTCTTACGGCTTCAAAAGTGGGTCAATGGTACGAGTAGTCATGTAAGCAACCCCTACGTTTCCAAAAGTGAGTAAGCACCTATCGATACAAAGCTAGAAGAACGCCTGATCTCCGTTCTATCAATGAAGCCCATCCAACAATTGGAAACCCTTCGCGCAACACCCTACGTATGATCATGTTTCGGCTACTCACTGGAGCCTGCTCAGTTCGACTAGTGTAAGGCAAGGAAGCCGCAGCCCATCAATGACATGAAAGAGCTCAGTGGTTGAGAGAAGTAGGCGGCCTCCTTACCTGACCCCTAAGCAACTTCTACATATTCTATGAATTGGTATCTTATTTGCGTGAGGACAGACATCTTCGCAGAAGGCCACAAGTGTCACAACAGACAAGTTGAGAGGTCACTGTGCTTGGGATTTTGATGGAGCACGTTGAGGAACTCCCACATCACATGTGCATAACACACTGTCCGCAACAAGTGGTCCTGTAGCCGAAACTCATTCCGAAACAGCTGCAGACCTGGAAAACGATCTCTCGCTAGACAACCACTAATGTCTACAATCAGTTCCTGGGCTGTATGTGAGACAAATCTGTTGAAAGCGGGTTTCCAGGGTCTCTGAGTTGATGACCGTACTCCAGCGCCTCGTTGGCTGAAATGTACGGCCTGGCAGGTTGTACGTACGCAAGGGCTCCTGTGTATATTTTGGCTTGTTAGTGTTTTTGGTGAGAGGAGTATGATATACCACCCAAAGAAAGATCTACATATGTGGCTCTGGGTATGTTTCCAGCTGCGCAAATGACGCTTGGAAAGGCCCCGCGGCAGAACCCAACATCTTCAGAAAGTCACACATGGTTTCTTTGGGATTCTGTTGCTTGTAGAGCCCCTCGAGCCGTAGTCGAAACTTCTAGCCCGAGGGGGCACTTTAGGAGAAGGGCACACCAGCTTTCCACCCAAAGTAACCTTTAGAATCATGCCAGGTTTAGAAGGACGCCTGTACTCAAACAGGTGCTGCTAAGCAAAAAGAAGTTGTTGTACACCCCTGATAAGCTACTACGGTCCCTTATCCTCCCCCCAACTACAGCACACAAGCCCAAAAAGGGCCCTACAAAGACTACTGTGCTTTGAAAAGCCCACCATGTCAGCTTCCATGCTTGTTTGCGCGAGGGTAGTTTCTGAAGCGGGATACCACCGCCTCGGCTCAATGTCCAAAACTTTTTAAAGCGGTACCCGATCCCACATCCAAACACCCACACAGACATCTAAAGAAATCATAGGGTCCCCGCGAGGATTGTAAGTCTAAGCATAAGTGTTCGTTGCTGCGACGTCAGGCAGCGACGTCAGGCAACTCATCCAGGCTCCAAAGAGCACTTCCGACAAGCACCTTGCTTGGCCCCACCTGAGACGGCCATCACCATAAACAGCCTACCAAGGTGGGCAATAAAGGAATCCTGGGCATCAACAGGATCATCCTGAGCCTCACTCATACAAGGTTTCTTTGGGTTTGCGGGGCTTTACCAAAATACCTTCAGCCGCCCAAGGCGCGAGCCAAAAGACCCGCTAGGATTGAGACGGAGGATGGGGGATTTATACAGGAATGCCATGTCCAGGGACTACGAAAAGGACTTGTTCAGAGAATTCCGTGCTGGCAACCAGAAAGCCATAGTAATGGCGAACTGGCTTGCGAAGCTGCATAATTCTCAAACTCTTTTGTCCCATTGCGCGAACCGACTTTATGAGGAAATTGCACTCTTAAAGACCAAGCAGACAGGAAATTGACGACAAACAACACAACCAACTAAACCCCACCCTACGCTCTTATCCTCCGCTACATCGTACTGATGCCCGTGCCTCTGCTCGTTATGGTACATAAGCGCGGGTAATGCGCCCGCCTCCTGCGGTTCAGCATCTTGTCTGTGGGATTTGAAGTGGATGGTTGTCAATTTGGTCTTGGACTTCAGGGTTTAAGAGTCTAGCCTTGTAGTGACATGTGAGGCGAACGGTTAATAGACTGCAGTATGCATCAGCATCTCCTGCCTCATGTTTTATATCCCAGCACAAAGTATACGCCCCCTTAAATAGATAATGAAATTCCCACGAGCCATTATCAGATGCCCATAAGATGCCCATATACTCCATACTCTACCTAATTTCTTAAGGAGGACTACAAGAACCGTGTGGCTCACAGTTGGGAAGTCAAAATTAGATGCTGCTGCCACACTGAGATACCACTGGACAGCAGCGAGGTTCTATACAGCTGCGAAAGGCAGCGTCACCAAAGCTTTTGGCATCTTTCTCTAAGACAGCCTGCGGACAAGTACAGATTTCGCACTATCGGCCGGATTGAGAGGCAAGCGCCTGCATAGCATGGTGAGTCAACAGATTTCGTCGAGGGCTTTCCATGCAACCTTCTCGCAGTAGCTCAACGAAAGGACTGACATCTTCGCGGAGAAGTCTTTGATGAGCAGCAATTTGTGCTGCCACACGGTAAACCTGACAAAGAGCGCCTCAGCATCTAGTAGGGTTAGGAGAGTGGAGGTCTTTGATAATAGGAGGACCTGGTAGGGTCCATATGAATCCCGATCCTTCTCAACAGCCAGTCATGAAGATATCCATGGTTATTTAGATCCGCTTGTTTAAAGCCCAAAATTGCTCCTTCAAGCATCGCCAGCCATTACAGGCACACTATAGGAACCAGACCTGCGTTCTACAAATTCGTGGTAAACTTCATGGGTTCAAGTAGTAACCCCCTCTATACTACCCCCCCTAGGGTCCCCCCTTGATTAAGCTTATTTAAGGATAGTTAGGCCTAATTAAGGTTAATTAAGGGGGGATAGTATCGAGGGGGGTACTACTGGAACCCATGGAAAACTGCATACGTGCCATCTCATGGGCTCCTGAAGAGGTTGGGTGCTCCCTTTGCAGTTTAGGTTTTAGGTTTTTAGGGTTTCGGGTTTAGGGTTTAGGGTTAATCGTGCAAGGAACGTTGCCAGCAAACTCCCCGCGACATTGGGGGATCGCCTTCAAAGCCCAGCAATTCCAAAGCCCAAATGCTAAGCGAAGGTCCAAAATCAAAGCATCTAAACTCTGCGCCTGCAAGGAACGTAAACTTTTTAAAAGGGGTACACTTGGATACCTCTTTATCACCACTTTTTTGTAGTTTCCACTGTGATTTCCGTTCCTTTAGCGCGAGCCCTAAAGCTTATCTCAAAGTCTGACATCTGAAAATACATCTTCTGAGCCCGCCTCGTTTATTCATTTTTGCCATCCAATGCGGCGAAAAGGGCTGTCCTAGATGCCACCAGAATGAAACAAGAACAACCGTCTTGGCTCTGACCCAATTACCTAATTCGTAGGGATCCAAATAGCCCAATGCAGGCAATATTTACAGACTTTAGGACCCAATGTAGGTATTATTTGTATGCTTGGATCTCTATGGAGAAACCCTAAACCCCTTCTAATGACCTAACTGCCTGGTTTCCCCCAATCCGCCTGAAGAAAGCCAGCCGCTAGCATGGCCTAGGCAAAAGTGCTCACACAAGCAAGGGTTTAGGGTTTAGGGCTGATTGTGGCAGGTTGGACGTATGGCCTTTTTAGCTGGTTTTGGGGGGTCTAACGGCAAATCGGTTACATACATACATATGTATATATATATATCTATTTATTTGAGCATTGTTTTTTCCTTATACACTTTCTTCTACTAGCATGGAGGGCCTACGCGAACTACGCGGAATGGCTATTTTCCCTGCGGAAGAGACTACGCGGGGATACTTTTGCCATCTTTTGCTATTCAACTGACTACGCGGACTACGCGGTAGACCTGGCCTGCACAACGTTGTACAT